>WOVY01005830.1:0-30588 GCA_013436015.1 Rhipicephalus annulatus | reverse complement strand
CCACGTATCAATCAATCAATCAAAGAAAATGTTGTTACTGAAAAGATATGTCTTTTTCTACAACCTAGCTCTACACTTCCAATGACTGCTCAATGTTGCAATTAGGCGGCCGATACAAATAGGTCGGCTTCTTCGCTAAGGGGCAGAAATCTCTAGCGACGTGGCCCGCCACCACGCAAACCGCGGTCATAAAAACACGCGAAAGAGCTTTACAATCAACTTGTAGCTCTCCTCTCTGTTTTTCCTTTGTTTCTGGCACTCTTGCCACTTCGTGCACTGCGTGCACCTGGCTCTACTTTCGACTCTGGTTGTCAGAATAAAGCAGATGTTGTTCCTTAAAAGACATGTTATTTTCTACAACCTGGCTATACGCTTCGATTGACTGCGCAATGTTGCAGTTAGGCGGCCGATAAAAACAGGCCAGCTTCCTCCCTATTGGGGGAACAATCTGTAGCGACGTAACCGCCACCGCGCACACGGCGGTCATAAAAAACACGCGAAGCAGCAGTAAACTCAACTTACTGCTCTCCTCTCTGTTTAAACTTTGTTTCTTTCACTCTTGCCACTTTCGTTGCAACGCGTGCACCTGGCTCTATTTTCGACTATCTGTTTGTCAGATTCAAGCAGATGTCGTTACTGAAAAGACATGTCCTTTTCTACAAGCTGGCTCCACACTTCCATTGACTGCACAATGTTGCAGTTATGCGGCCGATAAAACAGTCCAGCTTCCTCTCAAAGGGGGGCGCAATCTGTAGCGACGGGGCCACCACCATGCACACCGCTATCTAAAAAAACGCGAAGCAGCATTACAATCATTTCGATGCTCTCCTCTCTGTTTTTCTATCGTTTCTTTTACTCTTGCCACTTCCGCTGCACTGCGTGCACCTGACTCTATTTTCGACTCTCTGGTTGTCAGAATAAAGAAAATGTTGTATCTGAAAAGATATGTCTTTTTCTACAACCTGGGTCTACACTTCCAATGACTGCGCAGTGTTGCAATTAGGCGGCCGATACAAACAGGTCAGCTTCTTCGCTAAGGGGGGAGCAGTCTCTAGTGACGTGGCTGCCACCGCGCACCACACCGTCATAAAAACACGCGAAGCATCATTACAATACTTGCTGCTCTACTCTGTGTTAAATCTTTGTTTCTTTTACTCTTCTTACTTTCGTTGCACTGCGTGCACATGGCTCTATTTTCGACTTTCTGGTTATCAGAATAAAGCAGATGTTAGTGAAAAGACATGACCTTTTCTACAACCTGGCTCTACACTTCCATTGACTGCGAAATGTTGCAGCTAGGCGGCCGATAAAAACAGGCCAGGTTTCTCTCTAAGGGTGGAGCAATCTGTAGCGACTTGGCCGCCACCGTGCACCCCGCGGTCTAAAAAACACGCGAAGCAGCATTGCAATCAACTTGCTGCTCTCCTCTCTGTTTTTTCTTCGTTTCTTTCACTCTTGCTACTTCCGTTGCACTGCATGCACGTGGCTCTATTTTCGACTCTCTGGCTGTCAGATAAAGCAGATGTTGTTGCTGAAAAGACATGTCCTTTTCTACAACCTTGTTTTAAAGTTCCATTCACTGCGCAATGTTGCAGTTATGCGGCCGATAAAAACAGGATAGCTTCCTCGCTAAGCGGGAAGTATTCTGTAGTGACGTGGCCGCACCACGCACCCCGTGGTCATAAAAACACACGAAGCAGCATTACAATCATCTTGAAGCTCTCCTTTCTGTTTTTCTTTTGTTTATTTCACTCTAGCCCCGCCGCGGTGTTCTAGTAGCTAATGTACTCGGCTGCTGACCTGCAGGTCACGGGTTCGAATACGAGCTGCATTTCCGATGGAGGCGGAAATGTTGTAGGACCGTGTGCTCAGATTTGGGTGCACGTTAAAAAAACCCCATGTGGTCGAAATTTTCGCAGCCCTCCACTACGGCGGTCTCTCATAATCATATGGTGGTTTTCGGACGTTAAAATCCACATATCAATCAAATCTTTTACTCTTGCCACTTCCGTTGCACTGCGTGCACCTGGCTATATTTTCGACTCTCTGGTTGTCAGAATTATTTATTTTATTGATACTGTAAGCCTTAACAGGCTCATACAGAAGTGGGAAGAAATTATACAGATTTTCATCTTCACATTAGACCACAAAACAAAAAATAGCAAAAAAACACGGGAAAATTTAGGAATGAACAGTACTGACTACTCTAAACAATTACAAATTACAACTGTACATCTAATCGAAGAACCAAGAAATAAAACAGAATAAAAACACCATAGGCTAACAGGGAAGAGTGCATATTAGACACAGATCTGAGAATTGAAACATCGAGTGGCATACAAATCAAAACGTACAATCAATGAAAAAGTTGCGCCATTATTCTACAACGCTGCAACTTATTGATTCAAAAACTTTTCAAGATTGGTAGTGATTGATTCGAGAGATTCGAGAGAATAAAGCAGATGTTGTTAGTTAAAAGACATGTCCTTTTGTACAACCTGGCTCTACACTTCTATTGACTGCGAAATGTTGCAGCTAGGCGGCCGATAAAAACAGGCCAGCTTCCTCTCTAAGAGGGAGCAATCTTTAGCAACTTGGCCGCCACCGTGCACCCCGAGGTCAAAAAAACACGCGAAGCAGCATTACAATCAACTTGCTGCTCTCCCCTCTGTTTTTTTTTCGTTTCTTTCACTCTTTCCATTTCAGCTGCACTGCGTGCACCTGGCTCTATTTTCGACTCTCTGGTTGTCAGAATAAAGCAGAAGTTGTTAGTGAAAAGACGTGTCCTTTTCTAAAACCAGGCTCTACACTTCCATTGACTGCGCGATGTTGCAGTTAGGTGGCCGATAAAAATCATGCCAGCTTTCTATCAAAGGGGGGAGCAGTCTGTAGTGACGTAGCCGCCATCGCGCACCGCGTGGTCTAAAATACACACGAAGCAGCATTACAATCAACTTGCTGCTCTCCTCTCTGTTTTTCTTTCGTTTCTTTCACTCTTGGCACTTCCGTTGCACTGCGTGCAACTGGCTCTATTTTCGACTCTCTGGTTGTCTGAAGAAAGCAGATGTTGTTACTGAAAAGACGTGTCCCTTCTACAACCTGGCTCCACACTTCCATTGACTGCGCAATCTGGCAGTTAGGCGGCCGATACAAACAGGAGAGCTTCTTCGCTAAGGGGGGAGCAATATTTAGGGGCGTCACCGCCACCGCGCACCCCGTGGTCATAAGAGCCCGCGAAGCAGGATTAAAATCAATTTGTAGCTCTCCTCTCTGTTTTTTCTTCGTTTCTTTCATTCTTGTCATTTCCGTTGCACTGCGGGCACCTGGCTCTATTTTCAACTCTCTGGTTTTTCAGAATGAAGCAGATGTTGTTAGTGAAAAGACACGTCCTTTTCTAAAACCTGGCTCTGCACTTCCATTGAATGCGCAATGTTATAAATAGGCGGCCGATCATAACCGGCCAACTTTCTCTCTAAGGGGGGAGCAATCTGTAGCGACGTGGCCGCCACCGCTCACACCACCGTCATAAAAACACGCGAAGCAGCATTACAATCAACTTGCTGCTCTCCTCTCTGTTTAAACTTCGTTTCTTTCACTCTTTTTACTTTCGTTGCACTGCCTGCACAAGGCTCTATTCTCGACTGGTTGTCAGAATAAAGCAGATGTTGTTACTGAGAAGGCATGTCCTTCTCTACAACCTGGCTTTACACTTCCTTTGACTGCGCAATGTTGCAGTTAGGCAGCCTATAAAAAACACGACAGCTTTATCGCTAATGGGGGAGCAATCTGAAGTGACGTGGCCACCACCACGCACCCCGTGGTCATAAAAATACGCGAAGCAGCATTACATTCAACTTGTAGCTCTCCTTTCTGCTTTTCATTCGTTTTTTAGGGGCGAAGCTCCTTAGGGCGTGGGTGTGCGTCCCCTGTAGCCTGTATGTAGCCACCTCTAGTTTAGTTCTTGCAGTGTTCACTAGATGGCGGTACCGTCTCCTGTATGTAGCCACCGCTAGTTTAGTTCTTGCAGTGTTCACTATATGGCGGTACCGTCTCCTGTATGTAGCCACCTCTCGTTTAGTTCTTGTAGTGTTTACTATACGGTGGTACTTGTAGCTGATGATGAAAAGATGCAAGATGTTATAAACTAGAAAGCGGTACTTGTAGTTGATGAAAGACGCGAGATCTTATAAAATAGGAATGATGTCACATATGGCGCGTGTCATTGGTTGAAGGCAATCGTTCGATTTAGTGCGGCGACTTACGCTAGGGGGAGCGATGTAATAAAATCGAGTGGGCAAAATTTACAGAGGATTCATGGTTTACCAGGTTTACCTCCGGAGCTTTGCCCACTCATCATCATTCACTTCGTGGATATGGCGGAATTTTTTTTTCGCTCTAGCCCTGCCGTGGTGTTCCAGTGGTTAATGTATTCGTCTGCTTACCCGCAGGTCACGGGTTCGAATCCCGGCTGCATTTCAGATAGAGGCGGAAATGTTGTAGGCTCGTGTGCTCAGATTTGGGTGCACGTTAAAGAACGCCAGGTCATCGAAATTTCCGGAGCACTCCACTGCAGCGTCTCTCATAATCATATGGTTGTTTTGGGACGTTAAACTTCACATATCAATCAATTCTTTTACTCTTGCCACATCCGTTGCACTGCGTGTACCTGGCCCTATTTTCGACTCTCTGGTTGTCAGAATAAAGCAGATGTTTTTACTTAAAAGACATGTCCTTTTCTACAACCTGGCTCTACACTTCTGTTGACTGCGCAATGTTGCAGTTAGGCGGCCGATAAAAACAGGCTAGCTTCCTCTCTAAGGGGGGAGCAATCTGTAGCGACGTGGCCGCCACCGCGGTCGTACACACACGTGAAGCAGCATTACGTTAACCTTGCTGCTCTACTCTCTGTTTTCTGTCGTTTCCTTCACTCTTGCCACTTCCGTTGCACTCCTCGCACCTGGCTCTAGTCTCGACTCTGGTTGTCAGAATAAAGCAGATGTTACTGAAAAGACATGTCCTTTTCTACAACCTGGCTCTACACTTCCATTGACTACGCAATGTTGCAGTTAGGCAGCCGATAAAAACAGGCCAGCTTCCTCGCTAATGGAAGAGCAATCTGTAGCGATGTGGCCGCCACGCGCACCCCGCGGTCATAAAAACATGCGAAGCAGCTTTACAAGCAGCTTGCTGCTCCCCTCTCTGCTTTTCCTGCATTACTTGCACTCTTGCCACTTCCATTGCACTGCGTGCACCTCGCTCAATTTTTGACTCTCTGGTTGTAAGAATAAAGCAGATGTTGTTACTGAAAAGACATGTCCTTTTCTACAACCTGGCTTCACACTTCCATTTACTGCGCAATGTTGCAGTTAGCCCCGCCGCGGTGGTCTAGTGGCTAAGGTACTCGGCTGCTGACCCGCAGGGCGCGGGTTCGAATCCCGGCTGCGGCGGCTGCATTTCCGATGGAGGCGGAAATGTTGTAGGCCCGTGTGCTCAGATTTGGGTGCACGTTAAAGAACCCCAGGTGGTCTAAATTTCCGGAGCCCTCCACTACGGCGTCTCTCATAATCATATAGTAGTTTTGGGACGTTAAACCCCACATATCAATCAATCAATGTTGCAGCTAGGCGGCCGATACAAACAGGTCAGCTTCTTCGCTAAGGGGAGAGAATTCTGTAGCGACGTGGCCGCCACCAGCACCCTATGGTCATAAAAACCCGCGAAGCAGCATTACAATCACCTTGCAGCTCTCCTCTCTGTTTTTCCTTTGTTTCTTTCACTCTTGACACTTCCGTTGCACTGCGTGCACGTGCCTCTATTTTCGACTCTCTGGTTGTCAGAATGAAGCAGGTGTTGTAATTTAAAAGACATGTCCTTTTCTACAACTTGGCTTTACAAACAGGTCAGCTTCTTCGCTAGGGGGGAGCAATATGTAGCGACGTGGCCGCCACCGCGCACCCTGTGGTCAAAAAAACCCGCGAAGCAGCGCTACAATCAACTTGTAGCTCTCCTCCCTTTTTTTCTCCGTTTCTTTTACTCTTGCCACTTCCGCTGCACTGCGTGCACCTGGCTCTACTTTCGACTATCTGGTTGTCAGAATAAAGCAGATGTTATTCTTGCAAATACATGTCCTTTTCTACAACCTGGCTCCACGCTTACATTGACTGCGCAATGTTGCAGTTAGGCGGCCGATAAAAACAGGCCAGCTTCCTTTCTAAGGGGGGAGCAATCTTTAGCGACGTGGCCACCACCGCTCACGCCACCGTCATAAAAAACGCGAAGCAGCATCACAATCAACTTGTCACTCTCCTCTATGTTTTTCTTCGTTTCTTACCTTTTTGCCACTTCTGTTGCACTGCGTGCACCTGGCTCTATTTTCGACTGTATGGTTGTCAGAATAAAGCAGATGTTGTTTTTGAAATTACATGGCCTTTTCTACAACTGACTCTACACTTTTATTAACTGCGCAATGTTGCAGTTAGGCGGCCGATAAAAACAGGCGAGCTTCCTTTCTAAGGGGGGAGCAATCTGTAGCGACGTGGCCACCGCCGCTCACGCCACCGTCATAAAAAACGCGAAGCAGCATTACAATCAACTTGCTGCTCTCCTCTCTGTTTAAATTTCGTTTCTTTCACTCTTGGCACTTCCGTTGCACTGCGTGCACCTGGCTCTATGTTCGACTCTCTGGTTGTAAGAATAAAGCAGATGTTGTTACTGAAAACACATGTCCTTTTCTGCAACCTGTCTCCACACTACCGTTGACTGTGCAATGTTGCAGTTATGCGGACGATACAAACAGGTCAGCTTCTTCGCTAAAGGAGGAGGAATCTGTAGCGACGTGGCCGCCACCACGCACACTATGGTGATAAAAACCCGCGAAGCAGCATTACGATCCACTTGCAGCTATCCTTTCTGTTTTTCCTTCGTTTCTTTCACTCTTGCCACTTCCGTTGCACTGCGTGCACCTGGCTCTATTTTCGACTCTCTGGTTTGTCAGAATAAAGCAGATGTTGTTACTGAAAAGACATGTCCTTTTCTACAACTTGGCTCTACACTTTCATTGACTGCACAATGTTGCAGTTAGGCGGCCGATAAAAACAGGCCAGCTTCCTCGCTAATGGAGGAGCAATCTGTAGCGACGTGGCAGCCACCACACACAACGCGGTCATATAAACACGCGAAGTAGCTTTACAATCACCTTGCTGTTCTCCTCTCTGTTTTTCCTTCGTTTCTTTCACTCTTTCCACTTCCGTTGCACTGCGTGCACCTGGCTCTATTTTCGACTCCCTGTTTTGTCAGAATAAAGCAGATGTTGTTACTGAAAAGACATGTCCTATTCTACAACCTGGCTCTACACTTCCATATTCTGCGCAACGTTGCAGTTAGGCGGCCAATACAAACAGGTCAGCTTCTTCGCTAGGGGGGAGCAATACGTAGCGACGTGGCCGCCACCACGCACCCTGTGGTCATAAAAACCCGCGAAGCAGCGCTACAATCATCTTGTAGCTCTCCTCCCTTTTTTTCTTCGTTTCTTTCACTCTTGCCACTTTCGTTGCACTGCGTGCACCTGGCTCTATTTTCGACTCCCTGTTTTGTCAGAATAAAGCAGATGTTGTTACTGAAAAGACATGTCTTTTTCTACAACCTGTCTCCACACTTCCATATTCTGCGCAATGTTGCAGTTAAGTGCCCAATACAAACAGGTCAGCTTCTTCGCTAGGGGGGAGCAATATGTAGCGACGTGGCCGCCACCGCGCACCCTGTGGTCATAAAAACCCGCGAAGCAGCGCTACAATCAGCTTGTAGCTCTCCTCCCTGTTTTTTTTTCGTTTCTTTCCTCTTGCCACTTCCGTTGCACTGTGTACACCTGGCTCTACTTTCGACTATCTGGTTATCAGTATAAAGCAGATGTTGTTTTTGAAATTACATGTCCTTTTCTACAACTGTCTCTACACTATTATTAACTGCGCAATGTTGCAGTTAGGCGGCCGATAAAAACAGGCCAGCTTCCTTTCTAAGAGGGGAGCAATCTGTAGCGACGTGGCCGCCATCGCTCACGCCACCATCATGAAAAACGCGAAGCAGCATTACAATCAACTTGCTGCTCTCCTCTCTGTTTAAATTCCGTTTCTTTCACTCTTGGCACTTCCGTTGCACTGCGTGCACCTGGCTCTATGTTCGACTCTCAGGTTGTAAGAATAAAGCAGATGTTGTTACTGAAAACACATGTCCTTTTCTACAACCTGTCTCCACACTTCCGTTGACTGTGCAATGTTGCAGTTATGCGGATGATACAAACAGATCAGCTTCTTCGCTAAGGGAGGAAGAATCTGTAGCGACGTGGCCGCCACCACGCGCCCTATGGTCATAAAAACCCGCGAAGCAGCATTACGATCAACTTGCAGCTGTCCTTTCTGTTTTTCCTTCGTTTCTTTCACTCTTGCCACTTCCGTTGCACTGCGTGCACCTGGCTCTATTTTCGACTCTCTGGTTTGTCAGAATAAAGCAGATGTTGTTACTGAAAAGACATGTCCTTTTCTACAACTTGGCTCTACACTTTCATTGACTGCACAATGTTGCAGTTAGGCGGCCGATAAAAACAGGCCAGCTTCCTCGCTAATGGAGGAGCAATCTGTAGCGACGTGGCAGCCACCATACACAACGCGGTCATATAAACACGCGAAGAAGCATTACAATCACCTTGCTGTTCTCCTCTCTGTTTTTCCTTCGTTTCTTTCACTCTTGCCACTTCCGTTGCACTGCGTGCACCTGGGTCTATTTTCGACTCCCTGTTTTGTCAGAATAAAGCAGATGTTGTTACTGAAAAGACATGTCCTTTTCTACAACCTGTCTCTACACTTCCATATTCTGCGCAATGTTGCAGTTAGGCGGCCAATACAAACAGGTCAGCTTCTTCGCTAGGGGGGAGCAATATGTAGCGACGTGGCCGCCACCACGCACCCTGTGGTCATAAAAACCCGCGAAGCAGCGCTACAATCATCTTGTAGCTCTCCTCCCTTTTTTTCCTCCTTTCTTTCACTCTTTCCACTTTCGTTGCACTGCGTGCACCTGGCTATACTTTCGACTATCTGGTTGTCAGAATAAAGCAGATGTTGTTCTTGCAAATACATGTCCTTTTCTACAACCTGGCTCCACACTTCCATTGACTGCGCAATGTTGCAGTTAGGCGGCCGATACAAACGGGTCAGCTTCTTCGCTAAGGGGGAGCAATATGTAGCGACGTGGCTGCCACCGCTCACCCTGTGGTCATAAAAACTCGCGAAGCAGCACTACAATCAACTTGTAGCTCTCCTCCCTGTTTTTGTCGTTTCTTTCACTCCTGCCACTTCCGTTGCACTGCGTGCACCTGGCTCTATTTTCGACTCCCTGTTTTGTCAGAATAAAGCAATTGTTGTTACTAAAAAGACATGTCCTTCTCTACAACCTGGCTCTACACTTCCATATTCTGCGCAATGTTGCAGTTAGGTGGCCGATACAAACAGGTCAGCTTCTTCGCTAGAGGGGAGCAATATGTAGCGACGTGGCCGCCACCGCGCACCCTGTGGTCATAAAAACCCGCGAAGCAGCGGTACAATCAACTTGTAGCTCTCCTCCCTTTTTTTCTTCGTTTCTTTCACTCTTGCCACTTCCGTTGCACTGCTTGCACCTGGCTCTACTTTCGACTATCTGGTTGTCAGAATAAAGCAGATGTTCTTGCAAATACATGTCCTTTTCTACAACCTGGCTCCACGCTTCCATTGACTGCGCAATGTTGCAGTTAGGCGGCCGATACAAATAGGTCAGCTTCTTCGCTAGGGGGGAGCAATATGTAGCGACGTGGCTGCCACTGCTCACCCTGTGGTCATAAAAACCCGCGAAGCAGCACTACAATCAACTTGTAGCTCTCCTCCCTGTTTTTGTCGTTTCTTTCACTCCTGCCACTTCCGTTGCACTGCGTGCACCTGGCTCTACTTTCGACTATCTGGTTGTCAGAATAAAGCTGATGTTGTTTTTGAAAATACTTGTCCTTTTCTACAACTGGCTCTACACTTTTATTAACTGCGCAATGTTGCAGTTAGGCAGCCGATAAAAACAGGCCAGCTTCCTTTCTAAGGGGGGAGCAATCTGTAGCGACGTGGCCGCCACCGCTCACGCCAACGTCATAAAAAACGCGAAGCAGCATTACAATCAACTTGCTGCTATCCTCTCTGTTTAATCTTCGTTTCTTTCACTCGTTTTACTTTTGTGGCACTGCGTGCACACTGCTCTATTTTTGACTTTCTGGTTGTCAGAATAAAGCAGATGTTGTTACTGAAAAGACATGTCCTCTTCTAGAACCTTGCTTCACACTTCCATTGACTGCGCAATGTTGCAGTTAGGCAGCTGATAAAAACAGGACAGCTTCCTCGCTGAGGGGGGAGCAGACTGTAGTGACGTGGCCGCCACTGTGCACCCCGTGGTTTAAAAAACACGCGAAGCAGCATTACAATCAACTTTCTGCTCTCCTCTCTGTTTATCACTCTTGGCACTTCCGTTGCACGGCGTTAACGTGGCTCAATTTTCGACTCTCTGGTTGTAAGAATAAAGCAGATGTTGTTACTGAAAAGACATGTCCTTTTCTACAACCTGGCTTCACACTTCATGACTGCGCAATGTTGCAGTTAGGCGGCCGATACAAACAGGTCAGCTTCTTCGCTAAGGGGAGATAATTCTGTAGCGACGTGGCCGCCACCAGCACCCTATGGTCATAAAAACCCGCGAAGCAGCATTACGATCAACTTGCAGCTCTCCTTTCTGTTTTTCTTTCGTTTCTTTCGCTCTTGCCACTTTCGTTGCACTGCGTGCACCTGGCTCTATTTTCGACTCTCTGGTTGTCAGAATGAAGCAGGTGTTGTAACTTAAAAGACATGTCCTTTTTAACACTTTGGCTGTACACTTCCATTGACTGCGCAATGTTGCAGTTAGGCGGCCTATAAAAACAGGCCAGCTTCCTCGCTACCCAGGCAGCACGCCGCCGTTGGACCAACATCGGCTAACATCGGCACCGACGTCGGGCCGACGTCGGAAGTGCAACTTCTTCCAATGTCGGGCCGACGTTCAAGCCAATGATGGGCCGACGTTTTGCCGATGTTTTAGCCAGTATGCAACCAACATTGGGCCGACGAAGGCCCATAGTATTGCCGACAAAGCTGCCAATGTTCGGCCAACATTGGGCCATATTTCAGCCAATCACATGCCATTTTTACGCCGATGTTCGCTGCACGACGAATATTGGCTACGGATGTACGGCCGACATTGGACCAATCCAGGGCCACATTGCAGCCAATGAAAGGCCGTTATTACACCGATGTTTCCTGCACGACGAATATTGGCTACTGATTGGCTTGCCATTATGTAACCATTATTAGTAGAGAATTTTTCTTACCAGATTTAAACAATATGCCTCGATGACCCGCTCTTGTAGTTTTGCAGCCCTGTATACTTGGGGCAACAGAAAATTGAATGCTGAGAACTGAAAACAGTTACTCGATCTATTTCATCTTTTATACGTCATTCCCTTTGCTAACACTAGAAGTGTAGTTTATTTTTTTTACCAATTTATTTTTTGCAATAGGGAGTGCTTTATTTGGTACTGGTATTTGGTACAGCAGATCGAAAAAAGTCGTTAGGAAGTAAATGCTGAAAGCGTATGTCCCCCACTTGCAATCCCCACATATGTCAACCACATGATAATCGAGAATATTCATACAGTTTAGAGCATTTTTTTGTAACTAAAACATGGTGATGGTGCTTCAGAATCAGCATAAGCTAGCCGAACAGTGCACCACCGACAGTCTGCAGACCATTTATTCTTTGTTTTTTTTTATTTATTTGGTACAACAAAAAATGTATACATTGAAAATATATATACACAACTAAAAAAGGCCCGCTCTACTGCAGGTCAGGTTGCGTTTGGGGGCACAGTGGCAGTGGTGCTGTCAAGGCCCTGGCTGCTGTGGCTGGGCAGGAAGCCAGCTGCCGCGAGCAGCAGATAATCTGCACTCTGAGAGTAGGGATCATCGGGCTGCTCCACAACAAATGCTTCTCTGAAGCGCCGCTTCCTGCCCCCACAGCGATCACCAGACCCTGGCAGCCACCTCTTAATAAAGTTGAGGGCCTCAGCCTGGTTGCACCCTGCTTTTTGGCAGATGACATCTGCATACAAGAACAGAAATACCATAGTACACATGAAGCACTGCAGTACAGAGAATACACATGGGTACACACACATAAAACAATGAACAAGTTAAACCTGTCACTAATCTACAGAGCCTCAGGTTCACAAAGGCCCTTTTCCCTTTTCTGCCATGAAGGCTGTACAGCACTTGCACGTCATGTGCCAATACAGCCTTCATGGCATTCACACCAATTTCTCGGAGGCCACGTCCCCCAATCTGCAGGAGGTGCTTGCGCTGTAAAAAAATGCAAGAAGCATAGCTGGGGTAAACGCAACAGCACATCGAAATGTTTTCATGATAAAAATCTGCAAGAAGAGGACACTGAAAACAACAACTTGAATTTTCGGGCATCACAACATTTCATTGTTTTTTCACACTAACTTCAACTCACTTGACCTAAAATGGTTTCCACATCAGCCCTCTCACACTCAGTGTGAGAACCTTTCAGAGTCCTTCTCTGAATGCAGTTTTGCTGTTATGAAATCAAATACAACACTGTTATAACCCTTAATAAATATTGATTCTAGCTATGAAATAGTATAATTACTTTGTACAGTGCTCAAATTCCAATACACGTTTCTTTGAGGTTACAATGTCTTTGCCTGAATGTTGACCAGGAGTAGCTCCTACAGGTGAAAAACGATAAAGTATGTGGAATTCAAAAAGAAGCTAGGACATGTTTTTAATCAATGCATTGTAAGCAGAGCACAACAAGATAAATGAACATGATCAAGGCGTACTAAGAGGCAACCTTAGAGCGACCAAATCTTGGTCATAGATGAAACTGATAGAAAAATAAAGGTCGCACTAGATGGTCGCACCATTTGCTGTTTATATTTTTCTGTGATAGCCAACAAAGAGGCATGTCGCTTTAGAAATCTCATCACAATAAACAAAGGTGCATTTTTCTTAACCCTGCGAAATGGGGTGCATGTTAGATTTTTAAAAAAGTAAGAAATCGGCTAACACAAGGCAGGGTGAACTGTAGCTCAAAGTAGAGAGAGCCGCAGCGGACACGAAATAGGGTGATAAATGAACAAAATTACTGAATGTCTGTTTTAAGCAGGCTATTGCTAGTCACTGCCCATCAAACACACGATGCCGCCTACATCGTCTGCTAGCTTAGGACAGTTCACTCGGACTTCACAGACTATAGTAAATACAGTCGAATCTCATTAATTCCAACACACTTAATTCGAACTGACGCTGTGGTCCTATCAAAGCTATACCGCGCTCCGAAAATGCTCTCAGCACCCCGCCCAATCCTGCGGTGGCACTTTAGACACCTCATCGCTGTGCTTAAAGAAGAAAATGAAGAAAAAGAAAGAAAAGATTGTGGTGGAATGTTTGCCAAATGCCAATCTGCGACATTCCTGTGCCACGCTTTGGCTTTTTCCGTCCCTGCCACGTAGAGACCCTTCTCCTCTTAACACTGCGCACGAAGAAAAAGAGGGGAAAAAAAGCTGTCGCAGAGAGTGGGCTCTCTCTCATGCCGATCTGCAACGCGCCGGTGTCACGCTTCCCTGTTTTTCGTTCCTGCTATGTAGAGACTCTTCTCCTTTCAACACCGCGCATGAAGAGAAAAAAAAAAAAAGCTGCCGCGGAGTGTTTCTCTCTCGAATGCCTATCTGCTTTTCTCCAGGTGAAGACGCTCCTCCTTTCTCATCATGTGCTGGCCACGCTCCGGCTGCAGCGCAGATGGTAACAGTGGAAACACAGTTGTCTTCAAAGAGTGTCAGCACTGGACATTGCCGCGCGCAACTTCTATTGCCAGGAGAATACTGAAGCCGAAGTACAAATGCTTTGCAAACTGCACGCAAAACTTGTTGACTCGTTGCAAGGCCAACGTGTACAGACATGTATTGACTACTTTAATTAACGACGGATGTCCTGTAATTTGTGAATAAAACTTCTCCATGCACATGCATCACTGCATGGTGAGCCCTCCGCTCAATTACCGTATTTACTCTATTCTACCGCGCCCTCGATTGTAATGCGCGCCCGGTTTCCACGACAAAAAAAAAAAAAGACATCGGTTGCAACGCGCACCCTTTTTTCACGTTGGCCCGCTTGATCACACCACTCGGAAAAACGACAATTTTTGAGAGCGTCTTCCGTTTAAATATGAAGTACGGGGGAAGCTTATGCCTATCTGACGTGCAACGGAGCATTGCTGTCACTCTAGTTTTACCGTCGCCCGATGTCAGTACACAAACTTGCTTCGCCCCTTTCTCCTAGATGGTTGTGGTGCCAGGCATGTTGAAGTAAAGAGGCGTGTGATCGGCATTCCCGATTTGCCCAAGCAGGTAGCCGTTGTTGTGCCGCAAGTTTAGGAGGAACCGCTGAAGACTCTGAAGCTTTTCTTCGTACTCCTCCGGCAACTTCCGGCATATGCCCGTTCGCCTTCGGAGGGAAAAGCCTTTTCTCTTCATAAAGTTCGTTAGCCAGCACCTGCTCGCTTTAAAATGGCTCTGCATTAGCCCTTTTTCTAAGGCTAACTGCATAGCCTGCACTTGGAGCAGTTCTGTCGTCACGGGCCGCTGTGCCGCTCACTGCTTAATCACATACTCACCGAGCAGCTCTTCAATTTGTGGAAACCGACCCTGCTGTGGTCCACTGAAGCCTTTGCGTGAATCTTTGCTGTCGACAATATCCTGCTTTTGTTTCCGCAAGTCCCGCACGCACGTTTCGGGAACTTCGAATGGCCGCGATGCGGCCTGATTTCTGTCCGTTCCGGCACACGCGATGACTTTTCTTTTAGAAGCGGCATTGTGGTGCACTCGTCGAATTTTTGGAGTCGGCCCTACCATGCCGTCGATGCTAATGTGCTACAAGATGACGAACTCCTCAGCACACGTATAAAGTACCGCACATGGGAAACACATAGGCAGAAATGACTGACGCGCCATGCCGACGCACGTAGGGGGCGGCCATTTTGTAAGTGGCGATGGCAATAGAATGACCATATTCATTTTTTTTTTCGTACTCGATTCTAACGCGCATGCGATTCATGAACTCTCTTAACCGGAAAAAAGGTGCGTGTTAGATTCAAGTAATTACGGTAACTTTCATTATTTTGAACTTTTAATTTGAACAAATTTTCTGGCCTCTTTGAGTACAAATTATTCATATTCGACTGTAATACAGTGGCTCATGAGATTACCTGGCTAGCTTGTTTCACGAAACACAGTATCTTAAAGCAGTACTAAATTTCTGCATGTTACATAGGCATATTAAAAATCAAGAAATACACACCAAAGCCGCAGCCACAGCTTCACTCTGCACAGCTGCCTCTGCTGCCTCCACGTCTCCAATTGTACCAGCAGGCAGCCGGGGAAGGTCAGAAGGGGGCTGTGCTGGCTGGGCGTGCTGAGGCACGGACAAGAGCCGTACCTCGAGCTTCAGCTGTCGCACCTCCTGCAGAACCTCTCTTTGTTGCTGCCGGATGCCAAGTTTGATCCGCAGGATCCGTAGCAACAGAGCTGAAACATACAAGAGTACATACTATATTTACTCGCACAATTTGCATCCTCACATAATTTGCTCACCAGTATAATTAGCCAGCCTGCTTTACTACAAGAAACTTTTTGCTCGCATACTTTGCCCTCCCCAACCAGCCCGAGCCACCTTGCCAGCACACACACAGACACATTTGACTTCATGATGCTCTGGTCAGGCACATCTCTTGTCGAGCAGGCGAGTGCAGTCTTACACAAAATGGGCTGAGTGCAAGGTTCCTTCTTCCATGAACTTTTATGCTTTCCCTAGAATATCGAACTTGAAAACCGTAACCTGTTTATGTGAAGTTCGAAATGCCTAAAGGTTTGTTTGCCTCCTATCTTCCCACCTCTTCCACGGCAAGAATGTATTCCCGAGACACAGCACAGATGTTGAACGCGTGCAAGGACCTGTCACATCAACTAGATGAGGCAGGTTTTCGCACTCATTTTCTTTTTTTTTTTGGTTTCGCCATCTGGCCATTGCGTTTTTACCGTTCCTTGTAATAGGCTACAATAATTATATACGAGGCAGATTGCTGTTATAAAGCTTACCGAAGAAAACTGAAACCGTGCTACCGCTAAGCACATCAGCGTGGAGTTCTTCGACATGCAATATTCAGTATGGGAGCCAGCAGAAGAGTGCGTTGAATAAGACTTAGCATAGAAGCTTGGGTGTGTTGGTTAGATATCGGAGGGAACACAACGCAATAGAAGACTGGGACAAGGAATGGGGACACACACACATGAAGGGCGACACACAGAGCATTGTGTTGGCATCGCGCTTCCTTGTCTGCATCTTACTTTGCGTTGGGTTCCCGACAATTATTGGAGAGTACTTATGTTCTCTGGTATAACCTTGTCGTGGGAACTGGTTTTTGTGAGCAATGTTCGGAAGAACTTCAAGAAAATGGGGGCATTTGAACAGGCTTCGCAAACAAATGACAATCCGCTTTGAGACAGCTGTGACAGCGCCTGCAACATATATTCCCATTCCCAGTTGGGCTTTTAGGCCAGCGATTCCTACTAGCTTCGCACATAACCGGATCGACAAAAAAAGTACACATAATACGCGAGTACATACCACATTTGACTCTGTAGCTTTTATGAACCAGGCAGATACACAAATTTATCCAAAGCTCCATTGATTCTATTGCAAAATTATTCAACAAACAAATTGCGATTTTATCCATGTTACTATACGATTGTGGCACTTTACCATTGCAGCTTTCCAGGAGGCACACATAGTGCAGCGTTAGTTCACCACTCGCAGTTAATTGTATGCAGTGGGTTGCTCACAGCAACTGACTGCATGCAATGGTGAACATCTTGCATGCTTGCACCGCTGTTTCAGCATGCTGGCTGCTTCCCATACGGCTATCAATTGATGTTCACAAAATTGGGAAGATGAAAGACTACACAGTGCCCTCTGGCCACCCTATACTCCAAACCTCCAGCCAACAAACAAACAAAAGAAACAGAAATATGCAAATGAATATTATTCCTAATGCAGCTGGAATGGAGTGTAGTTTTCACCAACTCTGTGTGTTAAGTCAATATGGAGTGAGTTAACTCCATAAAGTAGCTTTTCTCATAACAGTGTTCACTCTATTGTAACACAAGGAGTGACTTCATAGCATCTAGAAGGAAAAATAGAATCTTCAGTATTTGATAGAAATGTGAGGCTCTACCTTAAAACAACAATAATCTGGAAAAAGAACTCATTACATTCGAAAAAAAAAAAAAGGTAGCACAGTTGATCCCCTTTACAAGAGACACTGATGTAACAGACAAACGGGGATAAGAGGCACCAGTGTGCAGGCTGACATTTGGCCCATCATGCATCAGGCACTCCGTAGATGCGCCTGTGCAGACGGGAGCCCTGCAGTCAAGCATGCTGAGCAAGACTGTTGACCACTGTACAATGACACATTGCCACAAATTTTCAAAACTTCATTTCACAGACTTCTGCAAAAGCTTCTTACAGTCTTGCATAATTTTTGCACAAGCTTCTCTCATTCTTGCGTGATTTTCGTCAGAACATATAAGTGTTTGAAGTTGTATGTCCCCAAAAGCTTGCACAATACGAATAGCATACATTAAAGTCTATCACTTAATACGTGCATAGTGTAACAATGAAAGGAAACTCACGCATGGTTTGCTCCGAGCCTTCCCCGTGCGGTGCCTCCTTGAGACTCGGAGAGCACTGTACAGCTAGAGCAAAGTAGCATCAATCCAGTGTTAATGGCAGGTTAACAAGACAACAAAACTAACCCCCATATTCATAAACGCTCCCCGACTCGACTTTTACCCTTCACTTGACAGAGTTGAGCACTGTGCCGCTGCTCGTTTGAAAGCGACGCTGCGCTACTTGAGAATCACAGCAGATTATTGCTGACATGCAGCGACTTTCTCTGCTTAGAGACGGCGCTCCCACCAGCCATCTCAAGTGAAGGTGAAGCGTTGAGTGGAGGGACGTTCTAAAATACGGGAGTAAGATTGGTTGCAAGAACACTACAACAGACACAATTTTTACACTTCATCTATATTGTACAGCCACACACATTCTGCATCCTTATAATGCAACATATACATACAGGCTTATAAAGTAAACACTGTAGGCTGCTCAAATAACACCTACACAAAAAATTACCCAAACGTGGCCATGCGCAAAGTACTTTTATTTGAAACTCACAAAACTTTTGCGGTGATGGAGAATAAATAAGACAGGTTACGCTTGGAGGCACATGAGACCTTCGCAGCTTTCATAAAGTACAAAAAACAATATGGTATGTGTGTATGTATGTACGCATGAAGCTTCGGCCTTTACATACGGTTTCTTGAAAGTATCTACTATTAATTTTATGGCACCTGTGTCCTTCAGCGCAATTGAAAGCCTGCTGATCAGTGTGTGTAATTGTGGAATAGTTACATGAAAAATGGCGTGAAACACCTAAAATCATATTTTTCTAGCTAGGAAATATGCAGCTGTGTATACACAACACATGCTGCAAACAGTGGGAGGTGACCACAAGAGTGATTTGAGTGTAAGCGGCAGTATTCCGCATTCATGCACCCCGCCATTTTCAACTGTTGCCCAAAAGCAGCACCACTTCAGCGTGCTTTTTTTTTTACATCATAAACAGCACGGAATACAGCGAGGATGAAAACAACATATGCAATTAAATTTTGAGCACTATTTATGGTGCGCATGATTGATTGATATGTGGGGTTTAACGTCCCAAAAATCACTATGTGATTATGAGAGACGCCGTAATGGAGGGCTCCGGAAATTTAGACCACCTAGGGTTCTTTAACGTGCACCTAAATCTGAGCACACGGGCCTACAACATTTCCGCTTCCATTGGAAATGCAGCCGCCGCAGCCGGGATTCGAACCCGCCCCCTGTGGGTCAGCAGACGAGTACCTTAGCCACTAGACCACCGCGGCGGGGATGGTGCGCATGAAAAAAAAAAAAAGGCCTTTGTACAACGACGAATTCATAATTTGCCTTCACGAACCTTCTGTTAGGCTGCACCACATACAGATTTTTCGTGGCTTTCAAAAGAGATTTGAAAAAAAATAATAACCGTGTTTACTCTTGTCATGAGCGCACTCACTAAGTCACCCTCATTTCAGTCGCCAAAATTTTGAATTTTTTTTCTTCCACATATTAAACACACACCCTACGTTCATCCGCTGCAGTCCCACGCCCCCCCCCCCCCCTTGCTGCCTTCGCTCGCTGCCACATGCCATTTTATTTTTGTTTCTACTTGTTCACGGCACGTCCCCTGTCTTTTTTAATTATCTGTTGTAACATATGTGGCATTATCTTGTTCCCGAGGTGCCACAGGTGCTCTGCTATGTAGATGCACCATTAAACTAGTATTTTTGATCAACTGTGCATTTCTGATGTTTACCTTGCAAGTACGTAAAACTGGCATGCTTCTTGATCTACGATACACATGTGGCTTGTCTCACTTTAAAGCAAAAGTTAACATACAATGCTGTAAATGCTTAGAATTTGAAATATTGAGGCAGCAGCACACCGGAGATGATCATATGGTAAAGAAACGAGTGCTGCCTTATTACTGGCAAGTTGTCACTTATATGTACAAATAAATTTTGAGCAAAAAAGTACAAAAGCACAGCGAGGCTATGATGTGGTTCAACCTGTGGATTCGCTTCATTTATCACGCCATATGATGAAGCTTCCTTTGGTAAAACTGCCCAGATAAAAAAAAAAGTTTGCTGTCCAATACAGCAACTACACAAAGTGTGCACGTGCATCTCGCAGCGCCCCTTTGTCACTTCCGAAATGCGCCACCGACATGCCCGGGCACCAACCGAATCTATCGCCTACAGCTGCCATGTTGTCTCCTCGTGCTTGCACCCGTTTAGTTTTGCCTCACGATGCAAGTTTGAGGAATTATGAGCTGCTAGTGAGGCAAGTTGATTTAGTAGTCCACGCAGAGGGAGCAGAGCTTAGGGTGTTTCTTCGCTGAAAGTTATAACCTAAAATTGAGAACGCACATTCTGATTTTCCTAAAAGTACCAGCGTATTTGGCTGGTGCAGATTAACAAAAGCTACTTGAAGAAACTTTGCAATATTTGCATCTTCAGGTGCAACTTCATTACGGGTAAGTGCCATAGCCAAGTATTTACCTGCAAACAGATATAGCTTACCAAGATACTGTACATACAAACTTGTCTGCAGTTAAAACCATGATGGCGAGGAAGGCGGTTAAAATCGTGATGGCGATCACGGAGATTTGGTATTGCATTGAAACAAACTATAAAGAATGAGAAACAATATTAGTTCACTTTGAAGTATAGCCGATCGGTTCAAGTTGGGCGTCAGGATTTTTTTTAATTAGTCAATTAATTCAATACACGGTCTCTATCATGTTCAGTGACTCCACTGTACAATAGCGTACAACAAAAGCAAAATACAAAGTGAAAAGTGTGTCAAAGCATACGCGAAAAATAAAGTGATGACTGGCATTACCGCGGCACACAGCACGCAAAGTCGCTATCTGCCTTGTATAATATTTTCCTCGACTATTTCCACAAATTGCAATCAAAGAGGCTCAAGCTCAACATCAGCATTGTTTAAAACACTTGGGGGGGGGGGGGGGCATTGCTACTTTGGTGGCGTAGGCCGTGACAATATATTTATAATATTATATCTCTTGATTGATTGATTGATATGTGGGGTTTAACGTCCCAAAACCACTATATGATTATGAGAGACGCCGTAGTGGAGGGCTCCGGAAATTTAGACCACCTGGGGTTCTTTAACGTGCACCCAAATCTGAGCACACGGGCCTAATATATTATATCTCTTGTAAACTTGCCTAGCTCTGCACGACTAGTTTTCGATGGGAGCAGCTGCGCTTCGCACATCCACTCTTAAAATTGCGGCTCGAGAGATTTTGAGCTTTCACTTGTTTTTTGGGCCAGGCAATTCATAGTGAAAGCAAGATAATAGGCCCTCATAGGTTGTGGCGGGCAGCCGGTGTACGCCGTGGCTGGTGTATGTGTTGCACATCATGATTATCTGGTCTTGTATCGAGTGAACGAGCGAGGCCTTCCTAATCCAATGAGCTCGTTAAAGTAAGACAACAAAAAACCACAATGCTTCCACATCGTTCACAGCAACAGATGACGAGCCCCCAACAAACCGCACTGCAGCACGTGAACTGCCGTAGGTACCCAGGGAGTTACTTGGGCATGGCGAGAGAGGGAGACAACGGCAGAAGTGACATCACAAGAACACTATGTACAAAGGGGACATTTAAAGACTTTTTTCCCATTTTTAAACTCCGTGCACTGTTGTATTTAGAATAGATGTATTTTGAATAGTTGCATTTGAAAAGAATAGTTGTATTTTGAAAAGGGCACTAATTCATAAGCCCAATGGTTCAAGGATGGGTGCATTTAGGGGGCCCATTTGACGTTTTACTTATGCCCTTCAAGAACTTGCTTACAGGGCCAAAGTCCTGTTTCAGAAAGAACACGCTAGTGCGTGGCCAGCAGTCCGTCAAGCATTAGTGCTGGTGAGATTTGGAAATGCAGCGCATGAGCATCCTCATCTGCTACTTCTCTGCTCATGCTCTCGGAGCTTACTTGCGAGGCACGGTCCTTCGCACTTTTCATTTTCACACTGTAAATCAACTGATACCAACTCTGCCTTCCATTATTTATTAAACCAATATTTCATGGTCACGAGGACGAGCTTAAAATGTTTGCTACATCAGACCTGAACAGCATTTTGAGTCATCGAAACTTGCTAGTTGCAGCGAGCATTATGCGAAAAATATGATGTGCTTAACGGTGACAACTTGCAAAACACTGCAGCAACGATTAAAATCATGCATTTTTTTGTGCTCACAGGAAATCCCTGAAGCAGGAGGCACTGGGCTAGATAAATTGCGCAGCTAAAATACGGATGCGCTTTCCAATGCTGTCATGCGTACAGGCGGAGAAATGGCAGACAAAACTGGGCGCACCCCGATTCTATGCGCATGCGTCCCATTCACAAGCCTCGCTGCCAGTTAGCACCACATGGCTCACTGTCCATGAGCTCGCTTGTTTCCTGTAACAGTGGACCATACGGTACACCTATTTAAAAACAAGGATAGAATGTATATAATGCAGCATCTGATGAAGCCATGATGATGTGTTGCTGATGAAATCTGGAACTCTGGTTAGTACCCTTACTGTTAACCAGCCAACCGACTAGCAAAAAGATTTGCGACTGAAATGATGGCATCTACACCTGCCCTTAAAGGGACACTGAACAAAGTTTTTGCCGCCGAGATTTTCAGCCAAAGTGAAAGATTGGGCCATGAAATTCATAGACAATGATAATTTCAAGCAGAAACTACGAACAAAATACTGAATTTAATGAGCCTTTTACAAAAGGCCGCGTCTAGCTCTTAGACACGGCGTTTTCTAAAAGGTCGCGACATTCATTTTTCGAGTTTTTTTTTGTTATTCAAGACAAATCTACGGTGCATTGTTCACAGAAAACAAAATTGCCTCGGTAAGATTTCTTTGCGAGCAGCTTACTAATTTTAAGGCAGGCGCGTTGATTCGTGAACTGAAGGATGCGAGTGATCGATCTTGCCTGCTAGTGGCTAGGCGACAAAGGCTTTACCTCATGTCCTGGTGTAGCTAAGTCACGCAAATGGAGCAGAAAATGTGCATTATCATTTATTTCACCTAAATATCACACGTATGTGACTTATTGCCGGTGACAGGTGATCAGGATGAAGTCGACAAGTTGAAAATCTGAACAAGAATTCACTCGAATGAAAAACCAACCTATACTCACGTGCACGGTGAAGTCGAACACGTCGTCCGTCAATGTTGTCGCTGATGCCCGAAGGAAAAGAGAAGAGGACAAGCGACGGGGTCGTCTCTTTCTATAAAGTCGGCGGAACTGCCAGAACGGCCAACACAAAAGGCATCGGGTTGACATTCCTCCATCTGGGCATCAGTCGCTCCACCCGGGCATGCAACTGCTACTGGTTCTATCCTCTTCCCGACATTGCAGTGTTGCTGCCATACTCGCGAACCTTTTTAAATTAAAGCACGCAATCATGTATTATCGTGCGCCATACTAAACTTAAAAACAGTGCGCCGGTACATGAGATCACGAAGCGCGGTCCACGCCATTACAAGAACAATTAGAGAAATGAAACAAAGAAAACAAAAATGTATAAAATATTTTGTCTCAATACGATCCGCAATCCAGTTTCCTGCAGCGGCTTTTGGCTCTGTATGAACGGCCAAGCCAGTGCCAAGCCAAGCTTGCGCCCCTGATCAGCTGTTTGTTTCCATCGAGAATTCAACAGTGAACTGGCAATTTGTTTAGATGATATTGCTAAAGGGCTTGAAATTGAATATTTCTCTATGTACTACTGCTGTACTTTTCCTCTCCGTTTCCTGATCACAGTGATGAGATTGAGGAGGTTACAATTTAGAAAACAGCTAGTGCAGCTCAAGCATTGCTAGTATCGCTGTTTCGGTAATAAACCCCGCAGGGGCGCCTGCGCAAGTAGGCGTTTGGTGCGTAGCGACACCACGGACCCGAGCCAACGGGGGAGTTTCTACTCCCTCCCACGCCTAGCCGTGCGTGGCTTTGCCGTGTCCGGGGAAAAGGGGATCCTGGGGGTTGAGCCGACGCTGGGTGATTGGACCTTTAAGGCCCCCCCGGCAGAAGCAACACACCTCTTTGGCCCCGGCTTCACGTAGACGGCACCCCTGGGCTGACCCACCCAGGGGAAATCGGCAGTCGCCTTTTCCTATCTCTCTCTTCCTACATCTTAGTCTTTTCTCGTCTTTAAATCTGTCCTGTCTTCTACTCTCTTCTGTTTACTTCCAAATTTCCTGGCGGCAAGGGTTAACCCTGTGCAAATAGCCTACCTTGGTCTAGGCGCATTGGGTTATGGCAGTGTTGTACGGCTGACGTCTGCAAGCTTTCAGCACCTGTAAACTTGCAGCGTCCCCTTGTTGGGCTCCGTGGTGGGTGGCCGCCAACGCTGCTGAACAAAAATAAGATCGGCATGCATAGCGCATTTCCTCTACTATCTGATCGTACCGGCCTAAAGCGGGTACGCACCGACGACCTAAATCTCTTCAACCAGCCAATAGAAACTTTTCCCCACTTCCACGTCATTCACTGTGAAAAAACCGGAAAGCAAGCCAGGACCGTATCTCCTTTCGTAGTTGCCAGGTGTCTTACGGAAACTCTCGGGGCTGGATACAAAGTAACCAAAATGGCAAGCGGAGACCTTCTTCTAGAAATTCGGGACAAAGCACAATTTGTAAAGCTAAACAGCCTCTCAACGTTTGGTGACGTACCGATCACCATAACACCACACCGATCCATGAACACCACTCGCCGAGTGGTATCTGATGCTGACTTACTTGAGCTCACCGAGACTGAACTTTTGGAAGGGTGGAAGAGCCAAAATGTCACTAATGTACAGAGAATTATCATCAGAAGAGATAATAAGGAAATACCAACGAAACACTTGATACTCACGTTTGCATCCAGTAAACTACCAGATTCCATTCAAACAGGGTACACAAAGACATCTATCAGGCCGTATATACCAAATCCTCGTCGTTGCTTCCAATGCCAGAGGTATGGCCACGGCTCTAAAACCTGTCGTGGTCGCCAGACTTGTGCACAATGTGGAGTCCTAGGCCACGTGTCCGAGAACTGCAAAGAACCGCCACACTGTGTAAACTGCGAAGGAAACCATGCCGCATATTCACGCTCCTGCACATCCTGGAAAAAAGAAAAAGAAATAATTACATTGAAGGTGAAGGAGAACATTACGTTTAAGGAAGCACGGCGAAGAGTCGCTCCATTCTATGGACCTTCATACGCTGATGCGGCGCGTCACGGGGCAACGCCGCACCAACCCTCGCCACCCCTTCGGCCCGCGCAGAGCGAGCCGTCGGCTGTGGCACTTGCCCCCAAGGCGGCTGTAGCCCAGGCTACACCGCCAACTCCCAAACAGAGAGCGGAGACTCCAGAGTCTTCGGGTCTCAAGGCCTCCCCTCACCAGGCGAGGCCCAAAATCCAAACTAACAGCCCGCACGTGCGGGCATCCAGTGCCTCTGAGGAGGCAATGGATACGTCGGCACCCTTGGTGCCGAAAGAGCGGCGTGGCTCCTTGGAGCGCGCCAAGAAAACAAAAAAGCAAATAACAGGGCCTGGTGACGGCCCTGTTAAGTGAACTCAAACTCCCCTTCTAAACAGCCACTCGCTTTTCGTACACACAGCATTATTTTACATTCACCATGAACACTCAAATTATACAATGGAACGTCAGGGGCCTTCTCAGAAACCATGACGACATCCAAGAACTCCTACACGAACACTCACCAAAAGTGCTGTGTGTACAAGAAACACACCTTAATTCAAAACACACAAATTTTCTTCGTAAATACGCTATTTTTCGGAAGGACCGTGATGATGCCATGACATCATCCGGAGGTGTTGCCATCATAGTGAATCAAGGAATTGCATGCACACAATTACAACTCCAAACATCCCTTGAGGCAGTGGCTGTTCGAGCGGTTCTTTTTGATAAACTGATCACAATCTGCACCATTTACATTCCTCCTAGCTATCAGCTGCAAAAACGTGATTTACACTCTTTAATTGATGAACTTCCGGAACCTTATGTTCTCCTTGGAGACTTTAATGCGCATAGCAGGCTATGGGGTGACTCCCGGTATGACGCGCGAGGTCGACTGATCGAACAGTTCCTTCTCTCGTCGAGCGCGTGTCTCCTCAACCGAAAAGAACCAACCTATTATAATCTCGCTAATAACACCTACTCCTCCATAGACCTGAGCATAGTATCTCCATCCCTTGTGTCTATACTCCAGTGGAAAGTCGTCAGTAATCCATACGGAAGTGACCACTTCCCCGTAGTTTTGAGCACAACAACAGTAACTGAGTGTCCATCACGTGTTCCCAAGTGGCTCATAAACAGAGCCGACTGGGAACAGTTTTATACTATTGCTAGCCTAGGTTGGAATGACATCTGTACTTTGAACATTGATGTTGCGGTGAACTACTTCACAGCGTTTTTGATCGATGCTGCAACAAAATGCATCCCACAAACAAATGGACACCCTGGAAAACGACGTGTGCCATGGTGGAACTCTGAATGCCGAAACGCGCGCAAACAGCAAAACAGAGCTTGGAGGCTGCTTCGGAACTCGTCGACAGCCGAAAATCTTGAAACCTTCAAGAAAATAAAGTCTCAAGGCAGGAGAACGCGTCGGCAGGCCAGAAGAGAAAGCTGGCAGAAGTTTTATCAGGGGTTAATTCATACACACAGGAGGCTAAAGTCTGGGACATGGTCCGTAGGATAGCAGGAAAACAAGTACACACACTTCCACTCGTAAACACTCAGGGTGATACCTTGGAAGATCAGGCAAACTTCCTCGGTGCACACTTCGAACAGGTATCCAGCTCGTCCCACTATACTGACACTTTCCAAAAATACAGAACAAGAATAGAAAAGCAGAAACTTGAACACAAATCCACTAGATACGAGGGATATAACCAAGCTTTCAGTCTTGCTGAGCTCCGAACATCTCTGAACTCCTGCAGTACTTCTGCCCCAGGTTCTGACCGTGTGATGTATGAAATGTTAAAGAACCTACCAAACGAAACCCGAAAAACCTTACTTTGTTTGTACAATGCTATTTGGTCTTTTGGCACTATTCCTACCTCCTGGAAAGAGGCTATTGTTATTCCCATTTTGAAAGAGGGCAGGGACCCTTCTTTAGCTTCGAGTTATGGCCTATTGCACTTACAAGCTGCTTGTGCAAAGTCTTCGAAAAAATGATAAACTGCCGACTTGTACACTTTTTTGAAACAAACAATTTGCTCGACCCATTTCAGTGCGGGTTTCGAGAGAGTAGATCCACGACAGACCACCTTGTTCGTATCGAGGCACAGATCAGAGACGCCTTCGTCCATAAACAATATTTTCTCTCTGTGTTCCTCGATATCGAAAAGGCTTATGATACAACATGGCGTTTTGGAATTCTAAGAGACCTATCCCACCTTGGCGTGCGCGGAAGAATGTTTCACATAATCAAAAGTTACCTGTCAAACCGGACATTCCGTGTCCGAGTGGGCACGGTTCATTCCCAAACATTTGTCCAGGAAACAGGCGTTCCACAAGGTGGTGTACTTAGCTGCACACTTTTTCTCATAAAAATGAATTCCTTGCGCTTGACCATCCCTCGCAATATGTTTTATTGTACATATGTCGATGACGTCCAGCTTGGCTTTAGGTCTTGCAATCTGGCAATGTGTGAGCGGCAGGTTCAGTTAGGTTTAAACAAGCTCTCAAAATGGGCAGAGGAAAACGGATTCCGACTGAACCCACAAAAAAGCACGTGTGTCCTGTTCTCCAGAAAGAGAGGCATGCACTCAGAACCCGACATTGAACTGAACGGTCAGCGTCTGTCTGTTAATACGGAGCATAAATTCTTAGGATTAATCTTGGACAACAAGTTGACCTTCGTACCGCACATCAAGTATCTAAAAACAAAATGTTTAAAAGCCATGAATGTTTTAAAAGTGTTGTCACGTACTAGGTGGGGTAGTGACAGGCAATGTCTCATGAACCTATATAGAAGCCTCATTCGCACCCGCTTAGATTATGGGGTCGTTGTTTATCAGTCTGCGACTCAAAGTGCTTTGAAGATGCTGGACCCCGTGCACCATTTGGGCATTCGCCTTTCTACGGGTGCTTTTCGCACCAGCCCCGTAGAAAGCCTTTATGTTGAGTCAAATGAGTGGTCGCTTCATCTGCAGAGAACTTACATGTCCTTTGTTTATTACCTTAAGGTGAAAGCAGACAAGAAGCACCCCTCATACTCTACTATTAATGATTTGTCGAGCTCAATTTTGTTTCAAAACAGGCCTTCGATGAGGCAGCCCTTCTCTATTCACCTGAAGAGTCTAGCTGAGGAAACTGGAATCTCACTAGAACACAGTTTAATGGCTCCTGTAGCATATCCGCCACCGTGGCAATGGCAGACGATAGACTGCGATGTGTCTTTCCTAGAAGTTACAAAACATGCACCTGTTGCCCCATATCCGAACATACTTTTTGGAACTTCAACACAAATACACATGTCCTGAGTTCTTCACAGATGCCTCCAAGACTAACTCCTCTGTGTCCTACGCTGCTTTAGGCCCATCCTTTTCGGATGCTGGTCCACTACATCCACGCACAAGTATCTTCACAGCGGAAGCGTACGCGATACTTGTGGCAGCTAAACACATCAAACAATTACAAATACAAAAAGCATTAATTTATACAGACTCCCTAAGTGTGGTAATGGCTCTGCACAGTCTTAAAAAACAAAAAACCCAGTCCTTGTCTCACTTTACTCCATTTTTATGCACACTCTACACACTCAAACAACATGTTGTAGTGTGTTGGGTGCCAGGGCACCGTGAGATTCAAGGCAACGTGAGGGCGGATCATCTCGCTGCATCCGTCCAAAAAAGCACTGCCCCTACACCTATATCAATCCCGGCCCTCGATCTTAAACTATCCCTCAAGCGAAACCTCAGAGTATACTGGCAGAGCAAGTGGGATACACAAACACAAAACAAACTACACGTTATTAAGCCACACCTTGGTCATTGGCTGCCCGTATCGAAATCGCGTTATACAGAGGTAATACTAACGAGACTCAGGATAGGACACACATACACGACACACACACACCTTTTGTCTGGTGGCGATCCACCATTGTGTGACAGATGTGGTGAAGCATTGACAGTCCTTCACATTTTAATTGAGTGCAAACAATTGGACACTGTAAGAAACAACACTTCCATTACCCTACCGACAACATATACCTTTACACCCTGCAATGTTCGTCGGTAGGGAACCACTTTTTAGTCATAATTCATTTTTAGCGTTTTTAAAAGAAATTCACAGCTTTCATGTCATATACCCGGGCATCCCGTAGCATGACCTCTCCAGAGAGGTTTTTGCTGCGGTGGCTACACAAGAAAGCACATGCCTCACGGCCCTTGGACGCAAGGGTTTGAACGAGTGAGGCACTTGTGCTAATGCCATACATATCCACCACCGTCTTTTATTATCACCAACTTTTGTCATCTGTTCACATCACACACACCTTTCACGGCATGGTCATGATTTTATTACTTGTATGTTTTTTACCCGCCTTACTGCGAGGAATTTTATGGCCCTTATACAGCCGCTTATCACAATCATTCTCCATATTTTTAGTAAGTTGAACTGGCGCTCTTTGGCCGTGAATCGGCCCTTGCGCCATAAAACATCAAACATCATCATCATGTTCGGTAATAAAAGGTTACAAAGATTTTGCCCGCGACCTGCTTGCCGTGTTCGAGCACCCAGTAGAAATTTACGGTGCCGCGTTTGAAAGAGTTGAATAAAATTGCAATATTACGAAAGGAAGGCTTTGAAGCAACATCGCATTTTATCAGGCCTACACCTCCCACACCTAGACGAGTAAAACTCGTCGATATTATCTTGCAAAGCTGTGTATAATATTAAAACACATTCTTTAGCCCACGATGAATTGTTCTCTCGTGTGGCTTCTCCATTTGGTACTTTCATGTTACTTACAAGGCAAACTTTATTTAGTCTCTTTAGATGTTGCAAAAAGCTTGACACGTGGTGTGTGTATGCCATAACTTATAATTCTCCTCGTAAACCTGGGTCCGCCTCTTCAAACAGCGTCGCATTTTATTGTTCGCAATTGTGTTTGTTTTATACTGTAAGCCAGGCTGTGTGATTTCATCAATGTTCACGAGTGTTCCCTGACTATACAAACACGTGGTCTATTTGGTGCAGTGCACGTTTGTATGTAGCAAAAAATGTCATTTCGTCAGCGTGTGTCTGCATACACTTGCATGCCCTGCAGTACGTGTACATAATTAATGCAGTAAGGACTGCAATGCATAGCCTTGCATGGGACATATATTCCATGCACCCTCAGAGAAATGTTGTTTGTTATGAGCCTAATGTTTATCATTACGTTTTTTTTCTCGTTAAAGTTTCATCTCCATATAAAGCAGCTGTATACAGGCACGAGCTTCAGCAGCTTCCTCGTTCCATTTTAAATAAAACACCAAGCCACCCGAATCAATGATCTGTTTGCTATCATTACTTTATGTGTTCTACGATGTACAGAAGGACAGTAGTATACAAAAAATAGGGAGGAGGGAATGAATGCCCCGCCTGCATGGCTGCGCCGTTTCACAAGGCAGAGGCGCTGACGCTGTGAGTTTCCTACCGGCCTGCAGAAATTCAAGG
>WOVY01005829.1:0-20173 GCA_013436015.1 Rhipicephalus annulatus | reverse complement strand
GGCCTTCAGGAGCATAAGGAGATGTCCGGAACAGGCCTCGTGCATATCGTCTTTTCAGTTGCTTGCCACACTTCGGTTCCCGATGAACGCTCAACTGTGCCAAAAAGAAACGAATAACTTTGCGTGCATTTTTGGCCGTTGTAAACTATCTCACAGTACTTACTGCAAGAACTTTGTTCAAAGCCCTGTGCGCCGTAAGTCTCCCTTTTACGATCAGCAGAGTACCCACTGGACTTCTGTAAGGCGACACACAAAGCTACGGAGCTGCCTCACTTTGTGGATGTTATGGTGATCAGGATCTTCATAAAGTTTGCTCACTCACTCACAAATGTTGATGAAGATGATGATGACTATAATAATCAAGTATTGAGTGCTTTGCAATGAGTGGGCCTTTGAAACATCACTTTTTGAGTAATTCACATGTGCCGACTTGTGGGTTATTCAACACTCCTGCCAGGCAATATTACGTGCGTTCAAAATCCTCCTTTAATTACACGAAATTCAATCTCCTTAACCCCTTCTTCAGGATAGGGTAGCCAGTGAGCTAGAACTGTACGTAACAGGCTTTCAAAGTTCGGTGAGTTGGTTCGGGAACATCTTCAGAAGAAGCTGCTCATCAAGGCAGGGCAAAAACAAAGAAAAAAAAACGAGTGCAGGGGCTTTGAGTTCTGCACTCATTTTTGTGTGTGTGTGTGTGTGTGTGTGTGTTCGGCACTCACTCTTCTTTTGTATTTTAGTGTTCCTGACTGCTGCGCAGCTTACTCTGAAAATATCTAAGCATTGCCTGACCTCCCTCTTTTTCTACTTGTTTATTCCTTTTTTCCTCGCATACTGTTTTGTATCTCTCTAGTTTTCATGCAATAGTGTAGCTATGACGTATAATGCCTATTTCCATCGGTCTGGGCTTATTTTTGAATCGAAGCGAGGTCTTTTGTTGAATACCTACTTTGAACATCTTTTTTTTTATTTTTGGTCATGGTCAGCATGGCGATCTTATGCTCACTGCCAATGAAATTGACGCGACACCGCGGCATTTCAGCGAGAGAAGCATTTAACGATCTCCGTTACTATATTGTTTACAGGGACGCTGTAACCTTTAAGCTCGCTCCCGTTCTTTGAAACTTATTTTACCACGATAATCAATGAACTTTACAAAGCCCGGTCAGCGTTTGTCTGCTTTTCCGCTTCATATTCTGTACGTTAGTTAAACAGATGTGTATTTCACATCCGGCGTCATTGAGCACTTTGCAAAGAGCGAATATGGCGTTTCGGAGTCGCACTTAAGAAGGCCAAACAAAAGAAGAGTGTTGCGATGGCTGTTGATTTTCGTCAATGCAGTTTATATCTAGGTCACTAATATTTCTGTTCCGTTCCACCATTTTCACACGTTTTTATGCGCAGATGTGGACAGTTTAAACTTTTGCATTTTGCACTTAATTAAGTCCAGCCTGTTTTGCTTGACATTTACACCATCCAGAAGTTGCCTAAGAAGGTGGCGAATCGGACTTTATGTCGCTAGAAAGTTTAGGTGTAGATAAAAGAACATCCTCCGCGTACAAAAAAATACACATATTCATTCTGTTGTTGTTAACCACGTTCACCAGTAGAGGCAAAGGTCGGCAGAAATGTAGAGCCTTCTCACACTCACTCATGAAGTATAATTTGCCCTTGGGACTCACTCGGGCTTAGGCTCATTAAAAGTTTCCTCATCTGTACTCACACGGACTCAAACTCGCTAAAGCTTCACTCACTGTGGCTCACCCTGGCTGAAAGTCATGGGTCAACTTGAGTTTGAGCAAGCGTGAGTGAGTGGACTCATGAGTCCGTTGGCGTATAATTGGCTTTCTAGGTCATCGTGTCATTGCTATTTAACAGCAGTATCTCGAGTAGTTGGTGCTCTACTTGGCAACTTCGAATATGGGATCTCCTTGGCGGATATTCAGTAAGGATATTTTTACTAAAAAAGATGACTAACACGTGGTGTTTTCATCAAGGACTTCTCGGGAAGAAGTTTGCGGAAGAAATACTCGGAATAAATCAAACGTAGCTGTAAAATTCAAGAGTCCATCTCATTTATTCTAGTTCTACGAAACAGTGAGCCCTTATGCTCACCGCCTGGCGAGGTACCGTGCAACCATGAACATCAACGAGACGCACCCAAACATGGCGGCTGCCGATGCATGACCGACGATAACGTTTCTGCGGTTCCCCTACGACTCCCAACGCGTGTGGTTCATACCACATCAATACAACTGACACAGCAACGCCCATTGTTTGGTATTTCACAGAGATGATCTGATACAAAGTCAAAACAGCAGCAGATTTTGGGGGTATATTTGTCCGCTATTGTCACCACTACCGGTTCGTAGAACCGATATCGCGCACACTGCGCAAACCACCAAGAATTTCAAAAAATTAAACCGGACCCTCAAGCCTGCCAGTCGAAAGTACCACCACAGAGCCATGCCACTGCTTGAAACTCCTTTATAAAAAACCATCAAGTGTATGTCGGTTGAGCACCTGTTACATTGAAACTGAGCCACTTCAATTAACTATTGTAAAGAAGATGAAGTACTCTTCGCCGAAGTACTTCTTCTCCTTTACAATATGTTCTTCGTGAACACCTATCACCTCAGTAAAGTTGGTAACATCAAATCTGTTTTATTATCAAATCTGTTTTATAGTGTATTGGTCGTCCAGTTGCTGAGCTATTGTGCTCACACTCCAGAATAACTTTTCTTAGACTACTTCATAGTTACGGACGTACATGAAAGGCTAAGATGTAGGTGTTCCTGCCCCTGTCTCCCCTTAAAGTCTTTTTTTTTCAACTTAGCAACATGTCCTGTTTTCACTCCACCACGTTATAATCGCAGCCAAAGACGATGGGAAAGAAATTATTGGGGACGGATCGCACTCGGGAGCAAGCACTTTCTTTCCGCCCCGGGACAGTGATTCTACCGCTATTTGTGGGGGAGAGGTGCCGGCAGGGACGCGTTGACCGTCTTTCATGAAATAACCGCCCACTGCACTAGACAAGAAGTGAGAAAGAGACATTGAGATATGTCGCAACTGGCACTAGCAGTGTATTGTAGGCATAGAAAATGGAAGAAGAGAAAAAGAGTGTAAGGAAAACAGGAAGTGAAAAGAAAAGAAGGGGAAGTAAAATAGCAGAGGTTTTAAATCTCGGAGAAGGATGGAGGTCAGAGGAAATGTAGCACTGACTGCCATCTGGTAAACCACCGCTTGGTTCATTTTCTGTGCTTGGGACTTAGGTCGATGGCATTGTCAGCTCGAATTTCGTCTTCCGCTACAGGAGCGAAGCAGGAGGAATGAGCACAAAGAGCAAACTAGGAGGCCGGAAATAGCCCGCCGACTCATCCAAACGACACCCTTCCCGACACTCGCCCCAGATGCAGTGCACACGGAAATTTCGCTGAAACTCTCTACACTTGATCAAATCGCAGTCTTTTCTTTTTTGAAGAGGCGGCATCGAAAACCCAGACCTTGCGCACAGACTCATGATGGTTCATGAAACCTGCAAAAGGATCGGGAATCTACATATTCTGGACACCGTTGTGGGCGATGTCCTCGGCAGGTTCTCAGGAATTCGCTTCCCGAGACGCCAGTATAAATTTCATCCGTCCTTTCATCCATCCGTCTGTCTGTGACCTAAATCTTTGTCTTTTAGGTGGTGCGCAGTAACGTTGCAGTGAATACACCACAACTGGCCTAAGCAACCACCCTTGTCGGTGATATATTTTAAATGCAATGCAGCTTTTAGGCATACTGGTGAATTGCGCGTACTGATAAAATATTCATTGAACAGACTCGATGATATTATCAGTATGAAGCTGCTTTTTCTATTTCTGATTCCCACTTTTTGCGGGCTTTGGTTCCTTAGAGCAATAAAAAAGCGCTTCATTTGAAACTGTTTCCCTGCCTGCGGCTCAAAGTTGTTCGTCGTCGCGCCCATGTGCCGCTGCTTAAAAGTGTCCACATGCGACAAAGATGCTTGAAACAACGCCTAACAGAGCATGGACAGGTTACACCATCAATACCTGCTCTTACTATTTTGTCGCGAGCACAACAGGTCTAAGATAAATTTCATAGTCAGATCGGTAGGCATTCTGAAGAAAAAGTTCTCTCTGGGCATTTTATTGCAGAGAAACCTATAGTTGCTCTAATTTCACTTTATGTTTCCACATGAAAGTAAGGTTATGGGCGTATAGGTGAGGCGGGCAACAATTTCCGTTATAGTTGTGCTGAAGAGAGGACGCTACAGCGACAGCGCTTGGGCTTGGCCTTCAATAATTTTCCTACACTTCGTTGTTATTCCAGGTTAGCATATGCACCCAGAATATAGGCGCGCAATGACGTAGGCCATGAGTACGCATATAGCATGCGTTCGAAAGCGAAGAGAATGAAAGCTCAATTATGCACAATTTCCCATAAAGTAAATAAAAATGAACTTGAAACAACTGTATAAATTTCAGATTATGACCATGGGGTGTCAGTCCAGCACGGGGAAAGTTTTGCACGTTACATCTTTTGCACGCCTAAAGGATTTAAAAGGCCCAAATACTCGTGGAGGAGTTCTGGTTGGTGCAACGGCCACCAGGCTGAGTCAAGTGAATTTTTTGAAATCAAGTGGGTAATCCACCTTTTTTCTGGATGTTTCACCTTTTTCAATATTAAGCGCGCTACAGCCGGCTTATGTGCACACGGTGCAGTTGATGCTACGCTATGAACGATAATGATCAACGATAGTCATTAACAGCCTAAGGATAAATATGGGCTGTGCCCTCGTGGCCGCATTGTCTTTATTTTTCATGCTTCTACTATGTTGCTCCTTCACGCCGTGGAAGCTATGGATGCCGACCATGCTTTCAAAATACTCCGAATGGACGCAGCTTCAGTGCACATCAAACAAGGCCGAAGGACAAACTTCCACTGCATCAAATGGCAACCGTCCCGGAGAATGATGCTGTGTACGTTGAAGAGTTGAATATTTTGTTGATTCGTCTCAACCATTACGTCATAGCAAAATTCCACTTTACTTGAAGGAACATAGCACAAATATATAGTTGTACACTTCACTGAGACGATAGCCTTTCCTGGGATAACTCGGCGCGAAAATTTTGGTCTGTCTGTCTGTACATTTGTCTGTTTGTCCGCCGTAATGATATCCTAGACCATACGGCTGTGAGCGATATCCCAAACGGCCAACCCCATCCACAGTACCCACCAATATTGCTCAAATTTAAGCCTTCACACTTGTTTGATTGTCAACGAAAAAGAAATATTGCGCATATGCTAGGCACCAAAACAACACGCCAATATTCTGTATGCGTGTTTTTTTACTAGCGAAGGCATACGTAATATTCCTAAGGACCATAGCGTTTACCACGCTTAGCTGACAATGCAACGCAAGGCTCAAAAAAGCAAGTGTTTTCGAAGCTTTGATAAGACGACACGGTGCTGGCCCCTGCCCGTCACTTTGCGTTCTACACCTTATCGCGTCCAAGACAGGCGCGCACGCGTTGTTTTCGAAGATAACTGCCAGATAGCGCTCGTGCCTAACGTGCCTCGATGTACCCATTCGCCTTCGCTGCATAGACCGAGGCACTTTAACACAGTGCTTGCAGATTAGAATTCTCGATTTTTTCGCGCAGAACACCGAATAGGCGTTTTGTTCACTCTCTTCTAATGCAAGAATATTGTCTTTCGACAACATTTGCAGTGAGACATGCCGATACGCGGAGCCAATTTTTTTCTTGGCTTTTATTCTTAGCTTGTCACTGACTACAGCGTGGTTTGTCAACGTTTTTAAAGGTTATTGCACTGATTACTTGAAATCACGAAACACGAATGAGTCAAACAGGTGTGAAGTGGGTGCAAGTTCACTCGCCAACATGCGCAAAACTGTTCATGTTGCAGGCTTAAGCCTGCAACATGAACCTATTTATAGATAAAGGCCCCATCAGATTTTGGAGCGTGCACCATCCTGAAGCCAACGAGAATAGTATTGCTCCGCCCGGGGCGATATCACGGTCGAAATAAGGAAATATAAGTGTTAGCGCTCCGGTTTCTTGTTGGAGTACACACGCCTTGACCCTGGGACGTAGATGGGATAAAAGGAGAGGCAGCTGCGTCAACCAGACGCGATTCCTTTTTCGTACTATGTACAGGGGAGAAGAGATGAAGGGGTTGAAAGGTAGAAAGATGAGGAAAAGGAGCGCTATCATGTAACACGGGCACTTGTTCGTCACACGCCTACAAGCGGTGAGTTAACCCTGTCGGTTGTAAAACAGTAGCAGTGCTCGCGTCACTTTTTTTGCCAGTTACGCATAGAGCTACGATCTCAGAATCTTCTTTTCAAAAAATGGTGTGTCTTCGAGCTTGTTCAGCGCATTGCGCATAACGTTAAATTCGCTCACAAAGCGATTACGAAACACAGCACATGCTCTGTCATTTCGTCACTGTTGCGCGAGGCACATCTCGAGATGTCTGTCATTCTTAGGCGAAAAGTGTACGCTTTTGTGGAAGCTACACCAAACCACAGGTAGCAGTGATGTAAGAAATTAAAAGAAAATTAGGTGGATGCGATTTCCAATGAAAGAAAGTTTGACAGATTTCACGTACTATGATAATCATCGTTGTGCGATCCATGTCGAGAGAAGGTGTCTGTGGTTTAACCTTTTATTGAACGGAACATTACAGAATTGCAGTAAAAATATTTACCAATGTTGTACGAACAGACATATGTTTTATACCACTCTTCTTTACAGTTGCGTTTAATTTAGGAACCTTGCTGAATGTGCTATATCCTATTTTTTGAGTTATAACAGTCTGAGGGTTCAGCTTCGTGGTTACATGTCCTAAGTAGACATATTTCTTTAGAACTTCCTATGTCTCGCCACCTATTGCAAAACGATGTTCTCTGTTGAGACAGTTGAACATTACAGTAGCTTTATGCACAATAATTTTTCGACTCATTCTCTCGTTTTCGTGTCCAATTCAGTAATTGCGAACTGTAATTTGTCCCCTAAGTGACTTATCAATAAAATGTCATCAGGTAATCCCAGGTTACTAAGATACTCTCCATTAATTTTTTCCGTAAATCTTGCCAGTCTAGAGCCCTGAAGACCTCCTGTAAACGCGTGCATTGTAGAGATCGCGTCGCCCTGCTTATTCCCGTCTTTCTTGGGATTCCATCGCTTTTTTTGCGGAGGGCTATGGTGGCTCTTGACAAACTGTAGGTTTCTTCCAGTATGTTTAGGTAGGCTTTGTCGATGCTTCAATTTCTCCCTGCGTGCATGACTGCTGATAAAATTCATGAGTGAAAAGTTAAGTGAATGGACTTACAGATTGAGAGTTATAACGGGGAGTGCTACAGATTGAGCAAAAACAATGTTATAGATGGGTCAATGTAATATGGATTGGGAAAGCGAATATATGAATGTATACCGTAGTGCAGGTAGGTTATTACTGTTTCGTTATTATAAATGCCGCTTTGTTTAGCCCTTTATGATTTTTTTTCAACTAGACCTTGCACCAATAGTTTCTAATCTACATGTTAACCACAATATGCACAAAAATTTATGCAAAGCTCTTTGGCGAGGGCCTACATTGACGTTGTGACTTTGTTAAAATGCCTAAGCAATGTAGCTCCAAGCCCAGATAATGGCCCGTAACCGCTGACAGCAGTATAGTTCACTGGCCACAATGGTCACGCTCTGTAAAAAGATGCAGGGCTTCACCTGTCGAAGAAACAATGTGTACACACACACACACAAACACACACACACACACACACACACACACACACATATATATATATATATATATATATATATATATATATATATATATATATATATATATATAGTGGGAGTAATAATTCAATGGGCCAGTTAGTTTTCGTGAAGAAATGGGATATGGCACAACAGGCGTTCTCAACAAGGATAAATATATTTATTTCCCAACAGTTTCGGGAGGGGTCCTCCCTTCATTAGAGGATCAGTTTTATTGACATGAACTTCCAAACTTCGTTGCTGCCTCGTCCCTCTCGCCTTGAAAGATGTTTGCGAGAGTGAGAGGGAACTAAAAAAAGAAAAGAAAGAAAGAAAAACAAAAAGGGGGAAGAAAAAAGACGAAAGAAAAGAAAAAGAAAGAATGTCAAAAAGAGGAAGAACCGTTGTCAACACTGAGAATGAAACCAACTGCCCGTGTACGTTCATATACGGTTCTTGTCACAAGCTGTTCAGTTCTCGACGTGTGTCGGGCCAGCCAAGATTGTCGCCGCGGTGGCGCGATGGTCTGTGATTGCGTGCGTAAAGAAAGGGTTTCTCCTTAATGGGTTAGTCGGCTCTTTACCTTTAATCTTCTTCCGTTTCCCTCAATTGTCATCAAGTGGTAGGTGAACGTAAACACTTTGTATGTGCATGTGGAAAAAAAAGGGAAGAAAAAAAGGAAAGAAAAAAAGAAGAAAAACAAAAAACAAGAAAGGACAGTGTACACGTACGAGTCAGTCAGAAAAAAGCATGGTCTCCAGCTATCAAACTTTGTCACCAATTTCCTCCTGGCTTAATTCTCGGAGGCAGTTGAGTTTTCCGGGGTCCTCGTTGATGACGGCTACTAATGTTCGAAATTTGAAAATAAAGTATGCCTCCCGCTGTTCGAGCTCGCGCCTGTTTGAGAAACCGGACCGCAAAAGAGTTACGCCGATATTTTCAAAACTGTGGTTTGGCAGGCGCAGATGTCTAGATAAAGGTAGCTTCGGCAGTAAAGTGGCGTGGTATCGGTGATTATTGAGCCGCAGCCGAAATGGTGCGTCTGTTTGGCCGATATATTCTTGTCCGCAGATGTTGCAATGTAGCATGAATATTACGTTACTGGAGTCACAATTAAGGCTTTCAGTTATGCAAAATTTGAAATCCGAGAAGTTCGCTATGGCTTCACGTGTTGTGACCATCCGTGGGCATACCTTGCATCAAGCTTTTCCGCAGGGATTGCACCCTGATTGAAATTTGGGGGTGTTTGTTTTGCTCTGACAAAGATGTCCTTCAAATTTTTATCCCTGCGGTACACCACGTGAGGTGGCTTCGCGAAAATAGAAGTTAGTCGTTTGCTTTGCCTAATTATGTTGAAATGGCGGGAAAGTATGTTGATTCGTGGCGCAGATGAGGAGTAAGTTAGTACAAGGTTCGTTTGGTAAGTCGTTTTAGATACTCTGTTTGGTCCATTTATTATATCGTTCCTGTTCACGTTGCGAGCACGTAGTATGGCGTCGTCAATAATGTCTTCCAGATAATTTTGTTTCAATAAGGAATGCTTTAGGTGTTCCGCGTGTCTGTCCAATTCCCGCATATCGGTGCATATTCTTCGGTACCGGTAGGCCTGAGAATATGGAATACGCGTTTCGCAATGCTTTGGGTGGCTGCTGTTGAAATGTAGGTACATTTGACGGTCTGTAGGCTTTTTGTAAAGGTTTGTTGACAAGCGGTCATTTTTGACCATGACAGTGAAGTCCAAAAGTTAATGCTAGTTTTGGAAATTTTGTGCGTGAATTTTTTGACGGGTGGCACTTGTTAAAATCCTCTATGAAGCGGAAAAGACTTCCCTCATCATGGTTCAATATCATAAAAATATCGTCTAAGTATCTTCTGTAGTAGAAAGGTTTCAAGGTACGTCCCTAAATGAATGGGATTTAAAGTGAAGCCACAAAGGTGCTCGCGAAGTTTGGGGCCATTTTCCTGCCAATTGAAGTGCCACTGACCTGAAGGAAATGCTTGCCATTGAAATCAAAATGGTTATAATTTAGTACAAGTTCAAGAAGTGTAAACAGTACCTCGCCACTTACACTAGTTGATGAGTCAGATTTTACATATTCAGAAACCATAGCCGCTATTCCGTCATGGTAGGGTACGTTGGTGTACAGTGAGCAGACGTCCATGGTCACCAGAAATCTGCCGCCTGGGATGTCGAGACTTGAAGTTTCGCAGATGAAGTGGTTTGTGTCCTTTAGGTAATAAGGAAAATTTGGGGGGGATGTTTTTTATTAAGGAATTGATGAATTTTGATATATTATCTGTTGATGTGCTGTTCCTGGATACTATCGGACGGCAGGCAATCCGGCACGTCCGATAGTATCCAGTAACAGCACATCAACAGAAATTATACCAGACTTCTTCAATTCCTTAATAAAAACATCCCCCCCCCCCAATTTTTCTTATTACCTAAAGGACACAAACCACTTCATCTGTGAAACTTCAAGTCTCGACATCCCAGGCGGCAGTTTTCTGGTGACCATGGACGTCTGCTCACTGTACACCAACATACCCCACTATGACGGAATAGCGGCTATGGTTTCTGAATATGTAAAAACTGACTCATCAACTAGTGTAAGTGGCGAGGTACTGTTTACACTTCTTGAACTTGTACTAAATTATACCCATTTTGAGTTCAATGGCAAGCATTTCCTTCAGGTCAGTGGCACTTCAATTGGCACGAAACTGGCTCCAAACATCGCGAGCCCCTTTATGGCTTCACTTGAAATCCCATTCAATGAGGGACGCACCTTGAAACCTTTTTACTACAGAAGATACTTAGACGATATTTTTATGATATGGAACCATGATGAGGGAAGTCCTTCCCGCTTCATACAAGATTTTAACAAGTGCCACCCGTAAATAAAATTCACGCACAAATTTCCAAAACTAGCAATAACTTCTTGAACGTCACTGTCATGGTCAAAAATGACCGCTTGTCAACAAACCTCTACAAAATGCCTACAGACCGTAAAATGTACCTACATTTCAACAGCAGCCACCCAAAGCATTGCAAAACGCGTACTCCATATTCTCAGGCCTACCGGTAGTGAAGAATATGCACCCATATGCGGGAATTGGACAGACACGCGGAACACCTAAAGCATTTCTTATTGAAACAAAATTATCTTGAAGACATTATTGACGACGCCATACTACGTGCTCGCAACGTGAACAGGAACGATATAATTAAGGGACCAAACAGAGTATCTAAAACGACCTACCAAACGAACCTTGTACTAACTTACTCCTCATCAGCGCCACAAATCAACAACATACTTTCCCGCCATTTCAACATAATCAGGCAAAGCAAACGACTAACTTCTATTTTCGCGAAGCCACCTCACCTGGTGTACCGCAGGAATTAAAAATCTGAAGGACATTCTTGTCAGAGCAAAAACAAACACCCCCAAATTTCAATCAGCGTGCCACCCTGCGGAAAAGCTCGATGCAAGGTATGCCCACAGATGGTCACAACACGTGAGTCTAAAGCGAACTTCTCGGATTTCAAATTCTGCATAACTGAAAGCCTTAATTGTTACTCCAGTAACGTAATATACATGCTACATTGCAACAACTTTGGACAAGAATATATCGGCCAAACAGACACGCCATTTAGGCTGCGGTTCAATAATCACCGGTACCACGCCACTTCACTGCCGAAGCTACCTTTATCTAGACATCTACGCCTGCCAAACCACAGTTTTGAAAATATCAGCGTAACTCCTTTGCGGTCTGGTTTCTCAAACAGGCACGAGCTCGAAGAGCGTGAGGCATATTTTATTTTCAAATTTCGAACATTAGTAGCCGGCAAAAACGAGGACTCCGGAAAACTCATCTGCCTCCGAGAAGTAAGCCAGGAGGAGATTGGTGACAAAATTTGATAGCTGGAGACCATGCTTTTTCTGACTGACTCGTACGTGTACACGGTCCTTTCTTGTTTTTTGTTTGCATTTCTTTCTTCTTTTCTTTTTTTCTTCCTTTTTTTCTTTTTTCCACATGCACTTACAAAGTGTTTACGTCCGCCTACCACTTGATGACCATTGAAGGAAAACGGACGAAGATTAAAGGTAAAGAGCCGACCAACCCATTAAGGGGAAACCCTTTCTTTACGCATGCCGCACGCCGACCGACTCATTAAGGGAAACCCTTCTATACGCACGCTGTCACGAACCCTCCCGCCACCGCGGCGATAATATTGGCTGGCCCGACACATGTCGGGAACTGAACAGCACGTGATAAGAACCGTATGTGGACGTACACGGACAGTATGTTTCGTTCTCAGTATTGACAGTGGTTCTTCCTCTTTTTCACTTTCTTTCTTTTCTTTCTTTTTCTTTTTTTTGTCTTTTTTCTTCCCCACTTTTTGTTTTTTCCTTTTTTAGTGCCCTCTCACTCTCGCAAACATCTTTCAAGACGAGAGGGACGCGGCAGCAACGAAGTTTAGAAGTTCATGTCAGTATAACTCATCCCCTGATGAAGGGAGGACCCCTCCCGAAACTGTTGGGAAATGAATATATTTATCCTTGTTGACAACGCTCCCGTTGTGCCATATCCCATACCTTCACTATATATATATATATATATATATATATATATATATATATATGAAAGTAGATGCGCTTTCACATAACAACTGTTTATTTTGCCGACGTTTCGACGCGAACCCCGTCTTTTTCAAGGCATTATATATATATATATATATATATATATATATATATATATATATATATATATATATATATATATATATATATATATATATATATATATATGTATATATATATATATATATTGCTACGATACTGAGGGGGCGCGTCAAGCTTCGCACGGAGGAAGGCGAGTCGTTGCGTAAATTCCGGTGGAAATTGCGTCCTACATGTGTATCACTGTGGGTCGTTTGCTGGAAGCCGTCCCCAACGTACGCGTCCCGCATTGAACGCATACCACCGCGCCAGCGGTTTTGTCGAGAAGAAGCTGATGATCCCTCGTAGTAGCGCTGCTGGGGACGACGCCTATGACCACAGAATCGAGCCACATGTCCACGGAAACCGAAGTTATAGCACACAGGGGCCTCACGCACGTCGCCAAAACTTTCCACGAGGCGCCATGTGCCCATGATCGTCCCACGAAGACACCATTGTAGGTGGTTGGCGGGAGGTCTTCTGGAAACCACGGCGATGATGTAAGTTGTCGGTTGGGGGCTCTGGTGCTCTTAATTGGGGCACATCATATAGCGTGGCTTCAACGGCAGCCCACATTGCGTCGTATGGCGGGGAGGTGTTGATAGCAGGTGCCCTCGGCGGGTTGACAGCATCACGTCGTCCAAGTTCTCCACGCACGATTTGCCTGATCATTGAGGCAAGATCACAGGGGGATGTTGGAGGGACGTCGACACTTGCAACGGTGGTGACGTTGGCAAATCTACCAAATTTGGGAGTAATGCGCCTAGCCTTCAGTGTCTCAAACGTGCGGCAGTGTTGTATTACGTCCGCTACAGACGCCAAGGTGTCCTTGCCGATGAGGAAATTGTAGACATCCTCAGCAACCCCTTTGAGAAGATGCCTTACCTTGTCATCTTCTTTCATGCGTGGGTCTACAGACTTGCACAATTTCAGAATCTCTTCAATGTACGTTGTTCATGTTTCACCGGGAACTTGAGCACGCTGCATCAAAGTTTGCTCAGCGCACTTCTTCTTCATCAATGGGTCCCCGAAGCAGCTCGCTATTTTTTTCTCAAAACGCTTCCCAGGTCGTTATTGTTTCTTCGTGGTTTTCAAACAACACCAACGCCGTCCCTTGAAGAAACAATCCGACGTTGGACAACCGGGAGGCCGCATCCCAACAGTTGTATTTACTCACACGGTTGAAGTGTTTCAGCCATTCGTCGACGTTTTCTCCGACCCTCCCAGAGAATCTTCGTAGTACCATGTGTCCGGGCCACGTAGAGCCAGACGAAGTGTGCGTGGTGTCGCCGTCAGCAATCGGATCCATAGAGAGCGGTGGTAGACCAGTCGGCGGCTTCGGCGTTGTTCTTGAGGTAGCGCTTCCGTGATCGTTGGCCTTGGATCGCTCCGCAGTACCCCCGCACCTTCCACCAATCTTGTTACGGTGCGATGCCTTTATTTACAGGAGATGATCAATGCGAGAGTCCAGGGATCTGGCCGATCACCGCTCGCGCCAACCTCGTTCTCCTCTTCTTCCACGCGCCCCCTCAGTATCGTAGCGATGGGCTCATTCCACATTGTGTTCTGTCGATCAGTGATAGGCGATCGGCCTTATGGGTGTCGAACTATTCAAGTGAACCTGTTATGCTACCGTGCGGAATGCGACTCGCCCGCTTCGAACAAAAAGCGACCAGTTTTATTGCATTTTTAAGTGACGAGAGAGTAGATCCTATTCGTGCAACGTGCCATACAGACGCCAACTTTCTCAGTATGGTAAACAAGTCGCTATCGTCAGAAAAACGTCAAGCTTTGGTCGAAGTCCTTGCGAAGCACGCTACTATATTTGACTTTGCACAGAAAGAAGAGCAAATAAGTGTACCCAAGTCGCGTATTCGCCATGGGATTGACACAGGATCCGCTCACCTTATCCGGCAAAAACCATACCGTGTCTCATCTGCGGAGCGCAAGGTCATTACTCAACAGGTAGAAGAGATGTTAAAGAAAAGGGTCATCCAAGAGTCGTGTAGCCCTTGGGCTGCCCCTGTGATTCTTGTCCGAAAGAAGGATGGTACATGGCGATTCTGCGTGGATTACAGATGGCTCAACTCTGTTACTGAAAAGGATGTCTACCCGCTTCCCAGGATTGATGATGTCATCGATTGTTTACATTCGGCATCGTACTTCTCCTTCGTGGATTTGAGATCTGGTTAATGGCAAATCCTCATGCACCCGAATGACAAAGAGAAAACGGCCTTCATAACCCAATGGTCTATTTGAATTCAATGTAATGTCGTTTGGCCTATGCAACCCCCCAGCCACGTTTGAGCGCTTCATGGACTCTGTGTTACGTGGACTAAAGTGGGAAGTTTGTCTTTGCTACCTGGATGACATTATAATTTTTGGCCGTACATACCATGAACACAATCATCGTCTAGACATTGTTCTCACCTGCCTTGAGAGAGCTAAGCTCACCCTGAACTATAAGAAGTGTCAATTTCGCAGCCGTCAGACTCTCGTTCTCGGTCACCTGGTGGACAAGCATGGCGTTCGACCCGACCCCCAGAAAGTCGCAGCAGTCAGCAGCTTCAAACAACCTCAGTCGGTACGAGAGTTGCGAAGCTTTTCGGGCCTATGCTCGTACTTCCGTCGCTTCGTGCCCAGGTTCACCGACCTCGCTTACCCTTTGACGACCCTACTCAACAAGAACGCACCTTTCGGTGGTCAGCGGAATGCGAGTCGTCTTTTTCGCAACTCAAGTTTGCTCTTACGTCAGAGCCCGTACTTCGCCACTATGACCCATCTGCTGCCACAGAAGTTCATACCGACGCCAGTGGTGTAGGTATTGGCGCCGTCTTGGTCCAACGCCATGGAGCTGCTGAACACGTCGTTGCCTATGCCAGTCGCTGTTTAAGTAAACCGGAGCGAAACTATACTGTCACAGAGCAGGAATGTCTCGCGGTCATATTTGCCGTGAACAAGTTTTCGTCCTTACGCCGATTCTCGATTTTCATGGACCACCATTCTTTGTGTTGGCTCACTGGACTACGGGACCCATCTGGTCGTCTTGCTCATTGGGCGTTACGATTGCAAGAACACGACTTTAAAGTCTGTTACAAGAGCGGTCGTCGTCATGCCGACGCTGATTGCCTTTCACGACTTCCCCTTCCGACAACCGAGTGTGACGCTGACAACTTTGATGAATATTTGGCTGTAGTGGATACTCCGTTTCCTGACCTAACTTTTCGAGCAGAGCAACGCAATGGCAACAGTCTCGCTTCTTTCTTTATTTCCGGAACAAACGGTCAACGTGGTTTCGCGGTAAAGCATGGCATTCTTTACAGAAAGAATTACTCCGGCGTAGGCCCTCGCCTACTTCTAGTTGTGCCACAAGTCTTCGACAACACGTACTTCGAGCAATGCACGACGACCCAACATCTGGCCATATGGGTTTTTCTAGGACATTTTATCGCACGCAAGAACGCTTCTTCTGGCCGAAGATGCGTAAAAGTGTGACTGCATACGTTGCGAGCTGTGAGCAATGTCAACGCCACAAGCGTTCTACAACTCCGCCAGCCGGACTACTTCATCCCATAGCAACCCCGAGTTCACCATTAGACGTCGTAGGTGTCGACCTGCTCGGCCCTTTTCCGTGATCAATGAACGGCAACCGATGGATTATTGTGGGCGTTGGACCACCTCACACGTTACGCTGAAACTGCAGCGATTCCTGCGGCAACGGCCACTCAAGTTTCACAGTTCATGCTGTCACACGTTATATTACGCCATGGATCCCCCCGTGTCATCATCTGTGATCGCGGGCGGCAATTTGTTGCCGATGTAGTTGAAGACCTCCTTCGTCTTGCTTCGTGCCATTTTCGTCACACTACCCCGTATCAACCGCAGGGTAATGGTTTGACGGAACGAACAAATAGGACTCTCGTCAACATGATTTCCATGTATATTGATTCTGGACACAAAGCATGGGACGCGATTTTGCCATTTATAACTTTTGCCTACAACACTGCACAGCACGAAACAACGAGATACAGTGCATTTTATCTGCTCTACGCACGCCAACTCCGCACATCTCTTGGCACTATCCTTCCTTTTTCCGAGACTGATCAACCTACCCTCGCCGAAACCATTTGCCGCGCAGAAGAGGCCCGGCACATTGCCTGTCTTTGAACTTTCGTCTCACAGAAACGCTCCAAGAACCGTTACGACAGAAGTCACCAGCCCGTATGGTTTGAGAAAGGGTATTTGGTGTGGCTTTGGACGCCGCTTCGCAAGCGCGGCCTCTGCCAAAAGTTTCTGGCCAACTACACCGGTCCGTTTGTGTCTTGGAACGTCTCAGCGATGTCACGTACATGATATCTCAGTTGTTGTCAACTGGCCGCCGCTCAAGCAAGACCAACGTCGTTCATGTTGCCCGTCTAAAACGCTATCATCATCGCAACGAAGCCTAACTCGCCCGGTGGGCATCGTCTGCAAAGGGGAATCGCTACGATACTGAGGGGGCGCGTGGAAGAAGAGAAAACGAGGTTGGCACGAGCGATGATCGGCCAGATCCCTGGACTCTCGCAATGATCATCTCTTGTAAATAAAGGCATCGCACCGTAACAAGATATATATATATATATATATATATATATATATATATTAATGAGATATAACAGACAGTAATGCCAAGGAATCAAGGAATGTAAATAAGAAAGTCTGTTAGATCTCAATAATATTGTGTCATATATGTATATATACTACAGATATAAGACAACAGGTTCATGTGATAAGTGTGGATTTCGCGAAAGTGAAAGCGCTTGCTAAAGTATAGCATATCTAATATTTTGTCAAATTACGTCATGCAGGAATAAATGAACTCGTAGTAAATGGATTGAAGCTTATTGAGCACATCGTACGCAGGTAGTGAAACTGGATGGTTACATTTCACAACCCTTGGCGGTAATTTCTGGAGTGCCCCAATGCTCTGTGTTGGGACCACTATTGTTTGTCTTGTACATCAATGATAACAGTAATGTGGCAGAAGAGCGTGTTGATGTTAAACTTTCCACAGATGACTGCCTTATTTACGCCGCAATTACCAGACTAGAAGACCAAATAAAAACTCAAAACTCTTTGAAAAACTCAGATAACTCGTATAGGAAATAGAAAATGGGCATAAATTATTCTAAATGTACATTTAGACACATCAGCAAAAAGAAAAGAATCCATTCATGGGTGTACAGCATTGGTGAACACTTCTTGGTAAATACGACCCAGTTCAAGTACCTTGGGGTAACAATTACGCAAAAATTAACATGGAATGAGCCTATAAATAACGTTTGCATAAATCCTATCAAAAGTTATATTTGTTGAGGAAAGAGTTGCAGGATGTATCGCACGACGTAAAACATATTGCATACACCACCTTTATAGCACAGTACTGGAATATTCATTCATTGTTTGGAGTCCCCATTCAAGTTACCCTTAAGGAGAAGAGCTAGAAGAATACAGAGACTAGCGGAATGCTATATTTGTTCAACGTACCGAAGGAAGGAATCAGTCACACTGATGTTACAGAGATGCAACCTAGATTCTCTTGAACTACGTAAAAAAATATAAGCTGTGAGTATTGTTTCCAAATCATGCATGATCAACTGAAGATTGATAAGCTCAAATATTCACATTCTCCATGCAAAAGAAATCCTCGAACTAACCACGACTGCGTTATTAAAGCATACTATTCAAATACTGACACATTTTGATATTCTTTATTTTTCGGATTTCATAAAAATGTGGAACAAATTCCCGAACAAAATTGTTGTTTCAAAAGATGTCACTGACTCCGGAAACGCTGCAGAAGCGCATTTACGTGACTGCTAAATCAAATGTTTCCGTGCCAAGTGATGTAAGCAACTTCATGCTCATAGCAAATATTTTGAAAAATGACTTAAATTTTGAATCGTTCTGGAATTGTTATTTGAATGTTCGGTTGTTAATTAAGGAAATACCAATTTTCATTGTGAGTTGTCATAAAAGCTGTATGAACATTGTACACGCTTTATATATGTCCTCTCTGTTATGAACCTCAATGAGGGTTGACAGTATTGCCAAATGATTATATATATATATATATATATATATATATATATATATATATATATATATATATATGTGTGTGTGTGTGTGTGTGTGTGTGTGCGTGTGCGTGTGTGTGTGTGTGTGTGTGTGTGTGTGTGTGTCGCAGGAAGACAGGGACTGATTGTAGAGGCAGAGGATGAAGAAGTGAGAATAGAATAAACATGGCGTATCAGCGAGGCCACGTCCCCCAGTCATCGTAGCGTCACACAAGTCGACAGGATGGAGCCTTGCCTGCCCCTTCATCAGTTTTTCATCATCGATGCAGTTATATATTCAACAAGATTCCCTGACCTTACATCGACTACCGAATCATCTCCTACCAGGACACGATTACAGCGCCATGACGGATCCATCAGCTGACCATGACACCCCCAAGTACACCGAATCAGCGGTTGACGGACCCGTACACGACTGTTTCAACCTATTCGAGCTCCAAGCTGCCGCTTCATCTTGGTCGGAACAGAAGATGGTCACAAACTTCACTGATTACGTCATCGGTGAGGCATTTTAATTTTACCTTACTCACATATTCGATAACGACGTATCTTTGCAAAAGATCAGAAAAGAAATGATTACCCGTTTTAATGACTACGACAAGGACTTCCTCATTATATATACCAACCCTCTGGAGACAATCACACTCGGCCGTCCATAGTCCACGATCTTTATTGAAAAGACATATTTTCCTATAAGGTTTCTCTTCCGAAAGCCGGTATCGTCAAAGTCGCTTCTGCAGCATAGGACATGAGACGTTGCTCACCCACCTGATCCCCTTCCTTCTTCTTCTAACATACGTGGTTCACCACCCAGTTTTCCCTCACGGTGCTCTTCAAGTGCTTCTTACGCTTACCGCTCGCCTCACAAGGACGTCGTGTTCACTATAGACGAGCTGACGCATCGGGAAAATACCCTTTCAAATCATGCTCCTTCCGCATGGGCTCATGCATCACCGTCCGGTGCACACCCACTCGACAGTCGAAGCAAAGCAGAAAGCTCAGACGCATTGAAAATCGCACGCTGCCAAGCGCAAGAACCCTTCGTAGTAAATGATGCAGAGAAAGCCTCTGAAGAGCTTTCTATCAACTCTGAAACATATTTTCACTGCCCGAACAGAATAGGAACAGCCCACAGGATACCAGCTACCGACTGGACACCACGTCAAGAACTGGACAGACTGGACACCACGCCAGTTGTCAAGAAACACCGGCATGACGTTCAAGAAGCGGTCCCATCTCAGCACGTTCCGATGCAACAGCAGCAACGCCAGCAAAAGCGAGTCCTAAAGATTACAGACACCCAGACAGATACACCAACAAGGACGACGACACAAAAGCGAGGCCTCTCAAAGAAAACTCAAGACGTGAGGCATATACGCATAAGGTATCAGTGCCACAGCGCATTTGGCACAAGAGATCAAGGGACTGTGCCTACGATTACAGCTCCCGAAACCACAAAAACTACAAAAGAGACGAGAAGGCACCCTCTGTACAACGCCGAGACCAAGACACCATTCCATCAGCCACGATCATCGCACAGACA
>WOVY01005828.1:0-104742 GCA_013436015.1 Rhipicephalus annulatus | reverse complement strand
AATACACCCCCACAGACATGGAAGAGCTCCCCGTTGAAGGTGTGTTTACGGTTCATTCTGAAAGAAGTGATGATGATCTGTACACTGTCGACTTCACCAAGACATTGTGTACCTGCCCTGATTTCAGGAAGCACAAGTACCCATGCATGCACTTTTGTGTTGTTTTTAAGTACAGCGACAGGTGGGGCTTTTCCTCTCTTCCGCAGAGTTACCTCAATAGACCGCAAATTACTCTTGGAAGCTGTCCAGAATCCGAAACAATTCCGAGATTCCCCTTGTCAATCAGCCCCGCCCTTCTGAAGTGTCTTCACAGGATCTTGGTACAGCAGCATCAGAGTCAGACATTTCCTTGTCAATGAGACCAGCTCTTGTGAAGTGCCTTTATGCCTTGGGTTGCTTGCTTCCTGGGACAGCAGCCCCCTCAGTGTCGGAGCTACACAAAAATAAACCGAGGAATTGGAAAAGTGCAGTTCCCTCCTTTACTGCTGCCATGACGTTCAAACACTGGTGGATGCTAGGGGCTTATTGCTAGCCACTTCCATAGCTGGCTGAATCTGGCCACAGAGTTCTGGCCTCACATTCGGGCTCACCGACAAAAGGATGCTCGTCTCTGAAGCCCTTCCAAAAAGAAGACGCCTATATAGTGCTGTTAATTAGCCATTGATGGAGCTTTGACTGCTAGAAAAGGATCGGGGGAACGGTAGAGATGGACCACTCGGTGATTTTTTCATTCTTTTTAAAAAAATGCAATTGTTGCAGAACTCAATTTATTTTACCATTCCTAACTTTGGCCTAAACACAGTGTTTGGACATCTTTGTGAATAATTTTTAGAATGTTTAGAGCTTTTAAGATTAATATGGTATGTTTTATACTAGCTTCATTATAGTCATGCAATTGTGACATTGGCAACGACTGCGTATGTGTATAAATGCAGCCGTAATTTTTTGTGTTGGTGATACTCTCAATACAGAGAGTGTGTGAAAGTATGTTTTTAGGCTTCTGCTTTCAATCTATGTTATAAAACTGTTTGTAAAGTTGCATTCTTTCTGTACTTGCTACGGACGTGCTTGCTTTTATACTTTCCTTTTGACATTTTAATATAGTACCTGTTGTATGTGAACGCATGTCGGTACATTTTTTCGGGTGGTCATTTCAAGATGTATTCATAGCGCGCTTGTAATATTCATAGACTGTAAATAAACCAAACGTGAGAGAATGCGTAATGTGCACAAAAAGTTTACTGTGAAAATGTGTTACCTACACAGCAGAGCAATTTCATCAAGACGGCTGCAACAGCTGTGACCGGTTGATGTAGAGGCTGGGCAAAACAAACTGGCCTTTTTTTTAGGGCAACTGTGGGAACTACTCCCTCAGTGAAAACGCTTTAGGTATACATTATTAATACTGCAAAAAAAAGTTTGACATCCACCTAAATGTGGATGTAAAACTTTCCTTTGCAGAAGCTTACACACCACCTTGGGGGTTTCCCCTAAATCTGGTCCATATTGATACTAATGACTTGGGCGAGCTGCTTAATTATTCAATCTGAAAACTTTTTAAGTGCCACCATATGGGAATGGGGATATAAAAAGGGGTTGCATAAGGAACACGAATGCTCAGAAAATATTACAGGAAGGTGATCGTCTTAACTTAGCATTTATTAGCTAGTATTTTGTACTAAAGTCTTTCACATGTACATTTAGTATCGTGAAACTAGAATAGTCAACGGAGAGCTGCCTAGTTTTTGCCCGTCATGTATCCAAAACATGCAACCGAATGTATGATGCAACTACATAGCCTTTCCATGCAAAGGAGAGAAGCCTCATGAACCCTCTTCTTTGTGCCTTGGAGGCTTGTTCACTTTTCCGTACACTCCTTCGGCCAATCAGCGGTACTTGCATGCTGTAAATGAAATAAAGAATATTTATTTCTGGTGGTTTTGCATGTTAACAGACACACAGGTCGGCTTTGATAAGTGCAAAAAACAAAACAAGCCATGTTTTATAGTTCACACCAGGGATGTAGCCATAATTTTCTTTCGCTCGCAACTACTGATGGGGGGAAGGCATGGCAAAACGTCAAAGGTGGGAGAGGAGGTAGGAGAGGTCCCAGCAAAACTGAACATTTCGGTGTGCAGCGACCCCCGGCTGTGTGTCTCCTTCACAGTCATAATGCTCTTGAGCTTTTCCTAAATGTATTCATTGGCTAGAAATACCCTAAGGGGCCCCAAAAGGGCATATGTATAAGGGAAAAATACGTTAAATACAGCTGCCGCAAAGTATGCACCTTACACTGCTGCACACAATCTTTGAAACTGGAAGGCTACTGCATATCTGAATTAGATTGAAACGTTTGCAAATGCATCGCTATTTAACATATTTTGTCTTCTTTTTCTCCTGTGTCTTCTGCTAGTATTCCATTCCAGATATGCATACTTTGACGGTTACCTTGACAACTGGAAACGGCACTATGTCCAGAGGGATTCGAGATCCACAGTGGATTACGGAGAAGACGACATTGGCTGAAAATAAACAATACAGAGGATTTAATGAAGGCACCTAGTTTTATGCATGGCAGATGGCAATATCAATTACCGTTTTAGTTTTGTGTAATGGCAGCAAAAAAAAACTTTAAGATGCGCTGCCTTTGGCAAGAAATTCTGGCTTTCGTCAATCAGAATAATAAATATAATTATCATTATTATAATTATTAATTATCTAGACTTTTTATGCGGTTTTTAAGTTACAACTTACAAGCAGCACCAACATGTTACAGTTTGGTTGGGCCTTGGATTTTATTATAATTGGGCGAAAAATCTCAACCCTGACGCTTCAGCTTCTCATATGAGTTCAACATCGGGCCTGCCTCGCTCTAACGCGTAATTCACACTTTTAGCAGGACCAGAAATGGCACATACGGATGTGTCCACGAATAACCCAACCACAATTCGTGTCTCGTGTTGCGCACGATTGCTTTTTCGGCGTTGAAAATAACATAAATGTTAATTCTGAAACGCACAAATGGAAACAAAATAAACGCCCAAGCGCAGCTCTGCCTTGAACTCAAGGCAATTATCTAAAAGAGCACAGGAGCAGAATAGATAAGGTACGTGACCCTATGGCAGACCTTTAATTTTTTTAAAGTCATGATTAGCTTGCATGCACTGTTGTAATCATGACTGGAGCCCGAACTATAACAGTTCACTTCCAATAACGTTTCTTAAAATTTCTGAAGATCGGGTCATGTCCCGGACCTGGTACTCCACTCAAAACGAAATGAATCGATGCCAGGGAAACTGAACCGGCAACCAGAACAATGATAACCCGACCTTCAAAGAGGCAAAAATCAATCAATTGTCTAGTGTTGCACTCACTGCAACTGCAAACAAGCCTGTCCTGCCGTGTTGAGTCCCTTCATCTACGTGTTTCAATGCTAAATCTACGCGCAGAGCAATACATTAAGAAGCAATCGAGACATTCTTACATTTAGGTCTCTTGATGTCCGCACAGCATACTTCCCGTTGACAACAGCCAAGGACCTCTCAACAGCTTAATATTCAACAGCTTAATATGACAAGACAGCGCACGCCGCCACAGAACAGGGAGACGCCGCGCACAGCATACAGCCACAGAACAGCACACAGCGAACCAAGTCTAGGTGGTGTTGAGCGAACGCGCTGCCAAACAGAGAGGGAGGGAGAGAGAAAAAAAAGGAAATGGTGACTACGTCATCGCGGCGAGACTCCGCCCTGCACGGGTTGTTGTGAGAACAGTCGCACCCGCCGGTTTTCACACCTTTTAATTCTAGCAACCCTAGCCGTTCGTTGCAGCTGCCATAGACACTAGCGCCAGAGTTTTCCTCTAGTGTATATTGAAAATCTATATGTCCCACTAGGTGATTTTCTCACGACCACGTGCGGCCTAGGTACCATATTGCGCGAACATCTCTAGGCACTTTAGTCACAGAACACCTACCAGTTTGGAGAACGGAAACTGTACCTTTGGGCTGTTGTATCAAAATGCACTGGTCCTCGCGGGATACACAATGCATTCTTAGTTTTCTACTCCATTTGGTCATCCATATATCTGACGATCATATTCAACAAATCTTTATCTTCTGGCACTGTTCCATCCTCATGGAAGATAGCAAAGGTACTCCCTCTTTATAAATCTGGCAACAAGCAGTCTCTATTGAATTATAGACCGATATCATTGTCTTCTCAATCATGCAAGATGTTAGAACTTATCATTCATAAACACATTTTGCTCTTCTTGGAATCGCACCAACTACTATCAAACATGCAGCATGGGTTTAGGCGTGGTTTCAGTACCACAACACAATTAGTCGAATTCACGCATGATATTTTTTTAACCTTGATCTTGGCAACCAGGTTGACGCTATATTTATTGACTTCTCAAAGGCCTTCGATACAGTACTGCATTCTAAACTTCTCACTAAACTCGATGTCATATTAAACAATCTTCAATTGGTTAGGTGGATCTCAAGCTTTTTGTCATCTCGCTCTCAGTTCGTTTCTTACAGGTCAACCAACTCTACTGCCATTGATGTAACGTCTGGAGTGCCCCAAGGGTCCGTTCTTGGGCCTCTTTTTTTTAATTTACTTAATTGATTTGCCTGTTTGCATCTCCTCTTCCATCCGTTTTTACGCCGATGATTGCGTTTTATATGAGGTCATTAAAACACACGCTGACAATTATCGCTTGCAAGAGTCATTAGCTGGTTTTTGCGATTGGTGCAGAACCTGGCAAATGAACATTAACTTTAAAAACCGTACTTATGTCCTTTTGTAGTAAATCTCCTTCTGCTTTTGATTACTGTTTCGATAACCGTGCAGTAAATAGGGTTCCTAATTATAAGTATTTAGGGGGTCATTTTTACTCATAATATGACATGGTCTAAGCACATTGACTACGTATGTAACATAGCATCAAAAAAAAAAACTAGGCTATTTACGTCGCACTCTATCTAAATCTCCGAAGGAAACTAAGCTTCTCTTATTTAAATCACTTATGAGCCCAAAAGTAGACTACGCATCTGTCGTTTGGAACCCGTACAAGCAGTGCGAGATTAATAGGTTAGAAGCAATTTAGAAAAAAGCTGTAAGATTCACATGCCATCGCTATGACCGCGACTTTTCACCCTCTTCTACTCTTTCTTCACTGAACTTGACTTCGCTCTCTTCGCGTCGCCGAATAGAGTCATTAAAATTCTTGCATATTATTGTGACGTCTTCGGTTAAACTTTCAAATGACAAGGACTCCATAAACTTTGCACCCCAGTCAACGACAAGAAGCTATCACAACTTAAACTTAACGCCTTACTATGCTCGAACTAATATGTTCAAGTTCAGTTTTTCCCCCGTTCTATTGAAGACTGGAATTTGTTACCCGGTACTATTCGTTCACACCCATCATCAAATTTTGAAGCCGACATCCATGACATCGTCTGTAACATACCCTCATCTATTTGCCCTTGGTGTTAGCTCTTGAGTTGCATTGTTTGTTTATTCTATTTTCATTCATGTTAATAACATGTTTGTGCACTTTTGTCCTTGTATGACCACACATCTGTATTATGTTACCTGTTTACATAATTTTCATTCCTGTCTGTTAAAATTCCGCGTAATTTGTACACCCACTCCTGCCATAGCGCACTTAGCGCTGCAGTATGTGTAAATAAATAAATAATAAATAAATAAATAAATAAATAAATAAATAAATAAAGTAACATGCAAATTTGTAGCGGTGGCGTACTAAACTGCAATACCGCGAGGCGAGGTGGCACTAGTAGTACTATCATCAATAAACAGACGCGCTGTTTTTTTTTTTTTCAGGTGGGGGCAGCCTTGAGTTGTTGTATGAGAACCGGACTCGTGAGCGGCCCGCGTGGGAGCGGCCCGCGATCCTACCCCTATAAAACGGGGGTAGAATCCTTCAGGACCCCAATAAAAGTTTTTCATCCATCCATCAGGTGGGGGCTCGCGGCTGGTTCGCGCTGCTCGCTTTTTCTGTTTTTTTTATTGCTAAATCCCGCTTCGCGTCTGTAATTACGCCAGGTGACCTAACTGGCCTCAACTGGCAAACGCAACGTCAATAAAGTAAGGTTTGCATCGTTTATTGCGAGTGTCCAAGCCGGTACAACAATTGTATACGGTCGGGTCCGAACAAAACAAGCACTGATACATATCGAAAGCTTTCAACCAATGTGTAAAGACTCTTGAAAGCTAACAAGCATATGCATATCACTGAACATCGAGATTGCTGAATGAGCGTCACCCTCATTGTGCTGCGGCGTTCGAGTTTAATGGCACGGCTTCAAGACAAAGGTCCGATTCTGCCGTCAGATGCGGCGCTTTCCCCGTAGTGTTGGTCTTGAAGTGAAATAAATGCATGATGTGGAATCGGGAAGGAAGCTTGCTCATTGCCGATAGATAGCTTGCGCAGTGAGAGCAATGTATTTTTGCTAAATTTGTTAAATAAACAATTGCGGGTGCGTGCAGTTCTGAATCTTCCTCGCTCTGCAATGCTACATTGAGTATTTCGCAATTGTGCAATGTCACGTCGTGTCGACAGGGTAGGCACTAGTTTAATTCTCAGCCGTGAGCCCATATCATAGGTTGTATGTATTTAGGTGATGGGCCTAGAAAATATTTCAGACTTGCCACATTCATTGTTAGAGTTAAGTTACACAGTTACTACAGCTACAATTTCTCGTCGCATGTAATGACTGGTTTGCTGAGTATGCAGCGAACATGTATGCTAAAGGAACACTTATGAGGTGTGTGCTTACAGATCGAAAAGGCCCAATTCTAAGTTTGTACATCTTTGTTGGTGCTCTTACTGCATACTATCAGCTGATCTCAGAGCACAATCCCTGTTTTGCATAGACATATTGATAGAACTTGAGCACTCTGTTGCAAGCAAGCAGCCCTGAAATCAATTGGTGGTACATGATGTGAATCTGTCCGAATACTGGATCAATAAAGGTTACATTTATGACACACTTGTTATTGTGTTTACTTTTTCAGTATACTTGTGCTTGAAAGTTGAATTTTTTTCTCCCTGCTACTTTCAGAGGTTAGGACTTGGAATACGTACTATCTTGCAGTGTGGCTGTGGATAAGTCAAGATCATGTATGTTTAAACAACTTGTGCGATTTCCCAGATTTTTTCATGACCGCAGTGCACAGAATTTCACTTCGTAGTAGTAGACACTATAGGTATGACAACTTAATTTAAACAGAATCAGATGTGCTCAAAGAAATCTAGGACGTTTCTCTGCTACATGAAAAAAAACAGTACCACATCCAACGAACACAATCTTCCTCTTCACGACAGCATTCACGTCTTTCATGAAGTTGTGCTGCAAGAGCTCATCATCTTTATGATATATTATTTCAGGAGCCTATTGAACATATGTGCAAAGATAAAGCAATTGAGTGCAGCCTAATGAGCTTTGAATCATCATTTTCGTAAACTTATATGAGCTAAACACGGTTAATTCGGGCGATACAATTCGGAGTATAGATTTTAACCAGTCTCACAAGGCACAACTAAATGTTGGAAAGCCCCGCAATGAGGGGGTATTATTTTGTAATGCAATTAATAATTTCTGACGATTCACATGCCAACTATAAAGTGATCATGAGTCTTACATTAGTGGGCAAATAGAGATTGATTCTGGCTTCCAGGGGTTAAAACAAATGACATTGTAGCCTCGCAGGAGACAAGACTGTTTGTCGAAACATTTGCTCTGACACTTCCTGTTCACAGCTTTTTCATATTGTTACGGGGAATAAAGTATACGCAATGAATATACTGGCGAGCAAAATGCGTACAACGCTGCTGCAGTCCGAGCACGTTCCCCAGAGCACTTCGTCGTCGTCAGCCTCAGGCATCTACTTAGCCCGTGACATTACCCGCCGGCGGCAGAAGCACCGTCCCGGTGCGATCAATTCTCGGGGCGTGAGTAGTATGGTTTAAGCCGTGAGACGTGCACTATATCGGTCGGGACTGAAGCTGGTGCTGACGTGGTATGGAGTGGAGCTATCTCATATGTCACGCTGGTGACCTTGCGTACGACGCGATAGGGGTCAACGTAACGGGACATCAGTTTTTTGCAGAGACCAACACGACGCGATGGTAACCACAGCAAGACGAGCGACCCCGGAGAGTACTGTACGTCGCGGTGCCGGCGATCGTAAGCACTCTTTTGGTTAAGCTCCGAGGCACATAAACAATCCCGGGCGACTTGGCGGGCGATGTCAGCTTGGGCCAGGGCATCACGAGCATAAGCAGTCGATGAGAGGGCGTCAAATTGGAGTATGGTGTCCATGAGCAAACGCGGGTCATAACCAAACAGTAGGTAAAAAGGTGAAAATCCAGCTGTATCGTGCCGGGAAATGTTGTATGCGAAGGTAACGAAAGGTAAGTGGATGTCCCAGTCTTTGTGATCCTTGGAGACGTACATCGCTAACATATTCGTCAGGGTACGGTTGAGGCGTTCCGTGAGGCCGTTGGTTGGTGGGTGGTACGCTGTAGTGAACTTGTGGCGGGTAGAGCAGGATCGTCGACTACTTTAGATAGAAAACAGCGGCCGCGGTCGGTGACCAACTGACGAGGAGCACCATGACGCAGAATGATGTCATAAGAAGGAAATCGGCTACATCAGTAGCGCAGCTGGTGGGGAGGGCGCGTGTAACGGCATACCGCGTTGCGTAGTCGGTAGCAATAGCAATCCACTTATTACCAGTGGCCGACACGGGAAAAGGTCCTAGAAGATCGAGGCTGACTCGGAAAAATGGCTCATCTGGTACTTCAATGGGCTGGAGGGTACCAGCAGGTCTCAGAGCAGGTGTCTTGCGGCGCTGGCAGAAGTCGCATGCCGCAACGTACTGTCGCACAGAACGGTAGAGGCCAGGCCAAAAGAATCGGCGGCGAACGCGGTCATACGTGCGTGACACCCCTAGGTGTCCAGCGGAGGGGGCATCATGGAGCTGGGCCAAAACATCTGAGCGAAGATGCGCAGGAACAACGACTAAAATCTCAGCACCATCTGGGCGGGCGTTGTAGCGATGCAAGATGTCGTTGTGAAGAACGAACAGTTGTAAGGAGCGGTCAGGGTGGGGGGAATGCAGACCATTGATAATAGCACGCTGAGAGGAGTCGCAGCGTTGTTCAGCAGCTATGTCGGTGAAGTCGGTAATTGAAAGAACGAGTACCTCTTGTCCATCTTCCATCATGCCAGGGGGATTGACTGGATAACGGGACAAGCAGTCGGCATCCTTGTGAAGTTGTCCGGATTTATAGGATACGGAAAAAGTGTACTCTTGTAAGCGCAGCGCCCAGCGACCAAGGCGTGCCGTAGGGTCCTTGAGTGAGGAGAGCCAGCAAAGCGCATGGTGGTCCGTAATAACTGAGAATGGTCGGCCATAGAGGTACGGTCGAAATTTCGCAATTGCCCAGACGAGAGCTAAGCACTCGCGTTCTGTGATTGAATAATTTTGTTCCGAGCGCGACAACAGTCGGCTTGCGTACGCGACGACGTGGTGCATTCCTTGTTGCCGCTGCGCCAGCACTGCGCCTATGCCGTGGCCACTGGCGTCAGTACGGAGCTCTGTGGCGGCAGATGGGTCGAAGTGCGCTAGGACTGGTGGATTGGTGAGAATCTCAACGAGCGACGAGAAGGCGTTTGCTTGCTGTTGGCCCCTGGTGAATGCGACATCGGTTTTGAGGAGGCCGGTTAGAGGACAGGCTACTTCAGCAAACTTCTCGACAAAACGACGGAAATAGGAGCACAGTTCCAAAAAACTTCGGACGTCCTTGGCTGAGCGGTGTGTGGGGAAGTCACGAACTGCTCGGACTTTCGCAGGGTCTGGTTGAACGCCCGCAGCGTCAACAAGATGGCCGAGTATGCAGATTTGGCGTTGCCCAAAGTGACATTTAGACGAGTTAAGTTGCAAGTTGGCACGTCGGAAAACATCAAGCACTGTGGACAGACGGGTAAGATGGTCGTCGAAAGTAGTCGAAAAAAAACAATAACGTCGTCAAGATAGCAGAGGCAGATGGTACACTTCATGCCTCGAAGGAGAGAGTCCATCATGCGCTCAAAAGTCGCGGGGGCATTGCATAATCGAAAAGGCATCATCTTGAACTGATAGAGTCCATCAGGAGTCACGAAGGCCGTCTTCTCTCTGTCTTTGTCGTCCACAGCAATCTGCCAGTAGCCTGACCGAAGGTCTATTGAAGAGAAATATTTGGCACCGTGTAAGCAATCGAGTGCATATTCTATGCGCGGTAGGGGATAGACATTTTCCTTGGTAATATGGTTGAGATGGCGGTAATCAACACAAAATCTCCAGCTATTGTCCTTCTTTTTAACAAGTACAACGGGTGAAGACCAGGGACTAGATGATGGTTCGATTATGCCCTTATGAAGCATTTTATCGACTTCTTGCTGTATAATAGCACACTCCGGGGCTTACACACGGTAGGGCCGTCGGCTAATGGGCCGAGCGTCACCAGTGTCAATGCGATGAGTTACCACATATGTCTGGCCCAAATTACGGTCGCCGAAGTCAAAGATCTCCCGATAAGAAGCAAGCACACGGCAGAGAGCAGAGACTTGTTCAGAGGTGAGCTTGTCAGATAGCATTGTCTTGAAAAGGTCGGAACAGGAACGTGACGAGAGCGACGTTGATGGAAAATCGGGTGGCGGATCGGTGGTTAGGGCGGAAACTGTATGGTCGGCCAGTGGTGTCAGATGCGCATGTGACATGCCGCGAGGAAACTCTTGCACTGAGAAGCCAAAATTTAGGACGGGAAATGAAGTTCAGTTGTCCTCGACGGTAATTACCGTGTTGGGGAGTGCAACATTACGTGTCATGGCCACGTCAGAAATTGGAGCAGCAACATAATCACCATCGGGTACTGGAGGATATGGCGAGAGTTGGACTTGGATTGCGGCTTGCGGCGGAAGTCTGAGGAAATCGACAGAGCGTAGACGAGGTGGGCTGCTAGAGACGGTCTCTGAGAAAGATGGCAGTTCGAGCCGAAGATGACCTTTGGAACAGTCAATGAGCGCAGGGTGTGAAGTCAGAAAGTCGAGTCCAAGGATGAGGTCATGAGGGCAATTTTCCAGTACAGCAAACAGAACTGAAGTTTGAGGCTCAGAAATCGTTATTCGCGCAGTGCACATTCCAAGGACAGCAGGAGTACTCCCATCCGCTGTACGAACGGTAGGTGCAATGGCAGGCGTCAGAACTTTTTGGAGGCGGCGGCGGAGGTCTGAGCTCATCACAGATATTTGCGCACCGGTATCAATAAGAGCAGTTACACGTAAACCATCAACGAGAATTGTAAGAAGGTTGCACCGCTGGTCGGGAGTAATCAGAGGATTTTCAGTCCGAGTCGTGTATGCAGCGTCACCTCCGGGGGCTGCACCGGCTAGTTTTCCGAGCGACGGTCGTAGGGAGACCGAGAACGGCGGGGTTGAGGCGAGCGGGACTGACGACGCACGGGCGATGGCGAGCGGCTGGTCCGACGTTCTGAATTATGCTCTGCACCTGTCTCTGCACGGTAGTGTCGCGAGAGCAAGGTTTCCAGTTCCAGTACCTTCTCAGGAAATTTGTGCAAAACCAACTCCTCTGCTTCTTTTTTAAGTCTTTCTTTGTACTCTTCTACCTTTGGGTTTGTTTCTCTGGCCATTACAGAGCTTCGGCTTTTAACTTTAATGGAATGTGGGATAAATCGTGTTTTCCAGCCTGGGACAGGCGCCTACACGCTGCATGTACGGCTTAACGGAACAGTCAAGGTCGCCCCGTTAGGGATTAGAAGGGGAAAGCTTACCCGGAAAAGCGTCTAGCAAGAGGCCGGTCCGGCGCCACCGTCTGAGTCTAAGCCATTGTTAACAAGCACGCGTGTCATTGAGAATGACATAGGGACGCGACCACTTAGCCTGACCGAGACATAGTGGCGGCAGGTAAACGACCAAATTCTCCTGCGCTATTGTTAGGATGTCGGGGCGCCTCGCTGTTACATGTACACCTGGAAAGCGCACGGATCCCAATGGTGTATCCATCGCTCTTAAGGACGCTTCTAGGAAGCAACAATTAACGAAAGAACTGACCGGGCTCGAGCGTGAGAACGGCCGCCGACTGAAGTCGGCCGATGAGGCCGGCACGAGTAATGTTGGACAGCACGGCCTGGCATGGGAGGGAGTGTCACGTGCGGAGAACCTCTCTCCCTTTGCGTGCTTCCTTTGGTGACGACGTTTTTACAGATGTAGTGCCTTTTATGAAAGTGTTTATGTGATTGGTTGTGATGCTGCGAGTCCCAACATGTGATTGGTTTTGTGAAGACTCTTTGTTCGACCAAGGGTTAAAAAGAGGATGCTTGATTCGAAAAGCGAGCGGAGTCGGGGGTAAACGGCGGATCTCACCAGCGGAGACCAGGCCACGCCGGCCGAGGGGTATGCCACCAGTTTATATGTTTTGTCTTTGTGACCTAGTGAATTTTGTAAATTGAAGTTGTGTTAGCTAAATAAACCCCCAATGAGTGCTCCCCGAAATCATCATGTTGACTTCTCATCGATTGCCTCCGCGGAGTTTCACCCACACTGATTCGTCTCCCTGGTCGTCCGATGCGCCTAACTTTGAACAACCCCGACGTTTCGCTACAGTAGGACGGGGCATAAGGTGCACGTTCGGAGCGAGGTCCCCAATCATAGAATCTCGGTCGAGGTGATGATGTCCAAAGGCTACGGCAATGGCGAGCGATGTGCCCTATCCGATGGCACGCGAAACATATGGGCCGATCATCATGAGTGCGCCATTCAGCTGGGTTTCGTCTTGGCACGAACGTGCGGTTCGGAGTGGCAGCCGCAACGACTGGAGCCGAGCTGGAAGTAGCAGGGGCATTTTGATGAGGTGGCGAAATGCCCATATTCGCGATCTCTTGGCGAACCACGGCCTGTATCATTGAAACCTCATCGAGGTTGTGTCCTGGCACACTGACGGTAGACATAGCGGGTGCCATAGCCTCGAGTTCCCGACGGATTATTCTGGTGACGTTTTCCGGCGCTGGTGGTTGATGTAGTGTGGGCAAATCTTCGCAAGAGGACGTAGCAGCCGTGTTAAGAAAGCGTTCAAATAGGTGAACTATGAGCCTACTTTTCGCCTGTTCGAAGCGACGACATGCTTCGATGACCAACTCCACCGTCGAGCAGTCCTTGCACAGCAGAAAATTGAAGGAGTCATCGGCAATTCCTTTCAGGATGTGTCCAACTTTGTCCTCGTCGAGCATGTCCTTGTCGACCTTGCGGCACAAAGCCAACACCTCCTGGATGTACGCGATGTACGGCTCTGGAGATGTCTGGGCACGAGTCGCAAGCTCTTTCTTTGCGGCCACTTGGCGTCCGATGGGTTTCCCAAACAGATAGCGCAATTTCTGCTTACAGACGTCCTAGCTGGTCAACTCTTGTTGATGTGTCTCGTACCAGAGTTTTGCCGTGCCATGCAAGTAGAAGATGATGTTCGCCAACATAAGCCTCGGATCCCAATGGTCGCTGCTGCTGACGCGCTCATACAGAACCAGCCAGTCGTCGACATCTATGCCACTTGTGCCGTTGAATGGGCCTGGGTCACGAGGTTGCACCACAGCGATCGGTTGCGGGGCTGGCGGCTCTTGTTGACATTGAGTAGCCTGGTCAGTCATCGTGGTAGCTGCAATGCGCCGTCCGCTGCGAAGATCCAGCTCGTGGGGCTGTATAGCGAGTTGTACCCAGCACCTCCACCAATGATGTTACGGGAAATAAAGTATACACAATGGGTATACTGGCGAGCGAAATGCGTACAACGCTGCTGCAGTCCGAGGACGTTCCCCAGAGCACTTCGTCATCGTCAACCTCCGGCATCTACTTAGCCCGTGACAATATTTTCAAGCTTCCATCTTTTAAGGGTCAGTTTAGTTCACCTGCCCCAATGAGAACTGGTGCACAGCTGCGCACGAGAAGTTCAAAACTTGTGCACTACGAGTTCAGTAGTGCGGCATCACAAGTTAATGACAAGGTGTCGACAAGGTGTATTTCTTATTTTTGTTCGCCTAATCTAATAAGGTGCAAACATCTTGGCAAAACACGCCACGTTTGTAGAGGTGGGTATGGCACCTACGTCTAATGCTATATAGTTTGTGAAGCTGTGTGTGCGGCTGCACCAAACCAGTGCCATCAGAGTAGGAGGTACAGGAAAATCATGAGCTAGTTTTAGTGCTGTACCTCTCTCCTGCGCTTTTTGGAATGAATGGCACGGTTTAGAAGTTGCCATTGCTGAGATGAACGGCGGACTGCAACACTTTGTAAAATAGATCATGTGGCGCAGGCAAATTGAACAAACCCTTAAGCCCACAAGCGTCTTAACATTTCACCCCCATCGAAATATGACCACTGTGGCTTGCATCAAGCCTGTGTTCTTAACCGTATCAGTGACACACAATCTAACTAATCTTGTTACAGTTTACACGTTATTGAAGTGTAGATTCCATGCTTGTGGTCAATCTAAAGCACCCCTCCACAACATGGGTGGCAAAACATTCACAAATACAGCGTTGCATGTGTGTGGTTCGAGATGACCTGTTGTAGTGGATGTTCAGATGTTTCAACATGCTTGCAGAGTGGACATTCGGGGGTAGTCATCCTGTCGTTGCGTGGCAGTCTGAAAAAAACAAGTAACATCGCCAGATATCAATGCATAATGAATGCAGAAAATTTTTTAATGTAAAACAAATAGACTCAGTTAACTAGTAAACAGCACCATTTTATACATATATGTATTGGTACCTAGTAACACGTATCACTCAGGGTTGCTTCTTCACAACCCATGTCATGCAACAGGTTCCTTGCTCATTGTGCACAATTGCTTCCATGTCAGGTGGGCCAGGAGGCTATGGCAAAAAAAGAAGTATTTCTGATTTATGTGACGCTTTCTTTGTCACACTATAGGAAAATCAGATCCATAATTATGTGATGTTTCTCAAATGCGACTTCGGTAAACTGTCAACTCACACGCTTTTTGCACTAATATATGGGCTAGCTACGAGGGCACATATGAGGTGAATGAAATGTATTTGCCTTCTTTCATCGCAACGGCCTGATTGGTGTTACCTGGCGATAGAATTTCATAATTAACTATTGTGTCAGCGACTCGTTCCCACGTGAAGCCACACGACAAGTAACGCGTTTTTCTGGAGACAGATTGAGAAGTTAAAACATTTTCAAATTTATTATTGCAAATCGCTGACACCGTGTGACACCTTCGCAGTCATTGGCAAAAAACTACATATGTTGAAATGAACCAACTAGCCCAGCAAGCAACCGTCCTTAAAAACTGAAGTGGTTTCCACTCACCGGCCCGGGCTTGCAATGGGTGTTCATCAGATGACAGCTTCAACGGTCGCTTCGTTCCCCGGAAGTCACTTGAATTCCCTTCGTGAAAGCATTTGAACGAGTCAAAATAAACAAAACGAGAAAGAGTTTGTCGGTTGGTGGAGGCTCGAAATATTTATAGCGAAACGAAACAGTCCGAGACACATCCGAACGTACTGCGACCCATTACCTGCCGTCGCAACCGTTGGCCGCCGCAAACTTTAAAATGAGGATGATGATATCAATAGGCTGCTGCTGACTTCGAGTCAGCTGGAGCAAAAACTATTACAAAAATTTATGACGCAGCACCTGTTAGGAAAAACTACTTGCTAAAGAACAAGTTGTTTTTTATGTGTAGCAACAAGCAAAAATGTAGTATTTGGTTATTTTAAAATAAACCTTGGCCCCGACGAAGGCGCCCCTACAAGAAAGTGCAATAGTGCGAGGGGCGAGAGATTTTAGTAGATCCACTCTGGGTGTTTGAAGCAGAAATGCACCGCGGTTGATTTATTTGCCCCCTATAGGTGGTGATCACTTGAACTTGAGAGTTTGATCACTTGAACTTGAGTGGTCAAAAAGAAAATGCTTTCTTGGCAGAAAAACCATGGCAAAGCTTTTCATGATTTTGATTAAAAAAGCCTTTGCTATTCTTTGTCAATAGAGTTTTAACGCCCTTCCCTAACACCAAGGAAAGTCAACTGTTTTTCTAGGTCTTAAGATATTTTGCTGGCCTCCAAACAATGTGGTACTAAGCTCTATTTTTACTCCTTAAATAGCTTCTTTCCTATCCTTTTATAACAAACTGTTAATACCTGAACATTAAATGTCTAGAAATTCAAATACCTCAGAAGTCAAGATTGTCACAAATTATTCGAATTTTCTTCAGCGTGTCAGGATGGTGTCATAACATATTGAACTTCACTGCAATGAATAGAGTATATTTGCTCTGATTGAACACGTGCTGTTTCAATTGCCATGCATTTCCACAGATTGTCACACACATCACAAATGATCTAATAACAAATGCCAGAACTTAGAAAACAGAAAACTTGCATAATTCAGACAGACAGACAGACAAAGAACTTTATTAGATCCTGAGGAGCTTTCGCGTGAACCCTTATCGGGGACCCGCGGAAACCGCTGGCCGCGTCCAAGTCGGGGCTGGGACACCATGATGTTCCGCCCTTTCTTGGGCCCTCTGGATAGCCTGAAGTTGTGTATGGAGCGATGAGCTCCGCAGGGCTTCTTCCCAGTCGGCTTCACTGGATAGAGGGCCAGTAGGTAACGCGGGGCATTGCCAAAGCATGTGCGCTAAAGAACAGTAAGTTTCGTTGCAGTCCGGACAACTTGAATCAATTTCTGTTGAGATACGACTCAGGAATCCCCGCGAGGGGAATGAGCCTGTCTGGAGCATTCTAAGTGTGACTGACTGATGCCTATCTAACTTCGGATGAGGAAGAGGATAGGTCCTTCTACTAAGCCGATAGTGAGATGTGATTTCGTTAAAAGTAAGAAGCGGATCGTTAAACTGGATTTCATCCTGTCCCCATAAGGCCTCCATGCCGCCGCGGCGCGTGAGATCTCGCGCACGGTCATGGGCAAGCTCGTTGAGGTTAGGTATGGTCCGATGAACGTCTGCACCCATATGGGCGGGAAACCAAGAGATCAAGTGAGTGCCAGGGTTTGTTCTTTTTTCCAAAATGGAGGCAGCCTCTCGCGCTAGGTTACCCGATTCAAAAGCTTTGATGGCCGCTCGTGAGTCTGTAAAAATGTTGGTGTGCGAGGGGTCGGTCATAGCGAGGGCTATGGCGACCTGCTCCGCGATAGCACTAGTAGCTAACCTAGCCGAGGCTGAGGAGCGTAATTCTCCGTTGCCGTCAATGACTGCCAGCGCGAATGTGCAAGACTGGCCATACTGAGCGGCGTCGACAAAGACAGTCGATTCACGATTCTCGCCGACCTTTTGTAATATTGCTCGTGCACGGGCTTTTCGCCTCCCTACATTGTATTGTGGGTGCATGTTGCGAGGGAATGGGCTGACCGCGAAGGTCTCCCGAACCTCCCTGGGTAAGGCGATTTTGCGTTCATTAACCATTGTTGGGGCCATGCCAGCCGAGTCTAGAATGCGTTTCCCAGCCCTAGTTGACGAGAGCCTGACCACCTGGGCAGTGACCTGCGCTTCGATCACTTCATCAATGTCGTTGTGTATACCGAGTTCGCTTAATCTCTCAGAGCAAGTGGTTACCGGCAATCCCAGTACTTTTTTGATGCTCTTTCGCATGAGTGTATTTAGCTTATTTTTTTCCGTTTTGGTCCAATTAAGGGCCGAAGCTACATAGTTAATATGGCTCATTAGGAAGGCGTGATGAATCCGGAGTAGGTTGTCTTCACATAGTCCTTTCCTGCGGCCTGATACTCTGGCGACGAGTCTCAGCATGTTTTCAGTTTTGGCCGTGATGTGCATGATAGTTTTGGTGTTACATCCCCTCGCGTCGATAAGTAGTCCCAGAATTCTAATTGAATCGACTCGTGGTATGCGCTGTCCATTTTTTGCAAAAAGGGCGATGGGAATTTGGTCCAAATGTGGAACTCTTCTAACGCCTTGCCTGGCCGGCCTGTACAGCAATAGTTCCGATTTGGTTGGGGACAATTGGAGGCCTGTGCCTTCTAGGTAAGACTCCGTTTCGTCTAGGGCTGATTGCAGCGCGTTTTCTACTTCTGCGAGTGATCCTCCCGGGCACCAAATCGTAATATCGTCCGCGTAAAGCGAGTGACCTACATTGGGCAGGGAGCTGAGCCTTTCCGATAAGCCTTTCATAACTATGTTAAATAACAAGGGAGATATGACTGCTCCTTGCGGGGTGCCTCTGGCCCCAAGGGTGAATTTATCTGATTTATGTTGACCGATCGTGATAGTAGCCGTTCTATTCATCAGGAATGATCTTACGAAGGCCTGAAACTTTGCTCCCAGATGTAGGTTGGCTGTGGCCTGCAGGAGAAAGCGATGAGATATGGTGTCAAAAGCTTTGGTTAGGTCAAGGGCTAAGATACCCCTTACATCCCTAGTGCCGTTATCAAAAATATGCTTCTTGAGGAGTAACATCACATCTTGTGTGGAGAGGCCGGGTCTGAAGCCGATCATGTTATGCGGGAATAGATCATTGCGTTCTATGTAGTCTGAAATCCTATTGAGGATCGCATGCTCAGCTACCTTGCCTACACAAGAGGTTAGTGATATCGGCCTTAGATTGTCAATATGTAATGGTTTACCCGGTTTAGGAATAAGCACAATCGAGGCCGCTTTCCACTCCTCTGGGATGCTTCCACTCTCCCAACTCTTGTTGACCTCTTTCGTAAGCAGCTCAATGGATCGGTCATCCAGGTTCCTTAGCAGTCTGTTTGAGATGCCATCCGGACCTGAGGCTGACCTGCTATTCAAGTTGTAAAGGACGGCCCTAATTTCAGACTCCGTGAAGGGGTCATCGAGCTCTTTTACCGTGTCACATTCTATTTCGGGATACTCCTCTGAAGTACCTGCGCCTAGCGGAAGATATCTATTTGCTACCTCTTTTAAGAGTGTTTCTTCTGTTCCGCCCTCTTGTCTGTGCTTGTGTATGAGACGGCACAGTGCCTGTCTTTGATTGCCTTTCGTCTGCGCGTCATCAAGCATATGTTTCAGAAGATTCCATTTTCCACCTGTCCGCATGCGCCCATCGACTGCATAATTCAAATGTAGTGTTTTATTGTATATAATAAAGAGGGTAACATCATTAGGTAAAAGCATTGCTGGTGATCACCATAGTAATCAGACTAATTGAATTTAAGTAATTAGTATTGAGGTTCAAGTTTGTTGCATGTACCTGTACTAGCACCATATTTATCCGCTTCTTTATGCCTCTGCATTTCATTATAGACATTGAACAAACCGGAAGTGTCGTATTATTATTGCCTGTCTTTATCATTTCACTCCGACTTAGCACAGTGTTTGATACTAGATGCCAAAAGAGATTAATATGTCCCTACTCCCATTAACCGTGAAGAGGTTTTTTTAAAGCTATTGTTCAAGGCAGTGACGTTATTCAGCATTGTGCTGTAGAACATATGAGCAATACTCTTTGTTTGTACAGGACGCTATACCATCGGTCGCATATACATGCTTTTTCGTCTACACATGTAGCTTTAAGAATCATCAGTGTAAATATGGCTGTCTTTATTTAAATATGAAGTAGAGCATTAAAAGAAGAAAGTCTGTATCTCTATACTGACCCTAAGGTAAAGCGAAATGATGCCGTGCAGTCAGGGGTGGATCCAGCCCGTGCTCCTGACCGGGCTGCAGAAATTAGGTGCCATTCTCCTCTTCTAACCACTACCACCACCACCAATCATTTTAGGGGAAGGGAAGTTGCTTAACGTAACACTGGAGAGAGGGGGCGTGGTCATTACTTTTTGTTTTTTAACTAGCTTAAAAACTCTATCATGGTATAAATACTATTAATGTGTGCTTAAAGCAATCCCAGTCATTTGTCCTAATTGGTGATAACAGGTGGATGGCAAGCACTGAAGAAAGAGGGGGGAGGGATACTGGCAGACTTGGGGGGGCGATCGCCTCTAGCGCCCCCTTCTGGATCCGCCATTGCGTGCAGTTCTGCACGAGATCACAGGATTGATTGCGAACCTGAGGAGTCGCTATATAATAGTTGTAATATATACTAGTGCCCTAGTTCGATGCACTCAGAGAGATTACGAGGTCAAAATAATTAAGCTTTAGCTTGAAACAGTGCATCTCATCACCAGGTTTTAGTTTTGCGTGAAACCATCGAACTTAATTTCATTAATTCTTCTCTAAACCAGCATAGATGTACAGTGCTTGAAAACTTATGCTCCCAGTTTTTTTCAAGTGAATGTGTGGTTCATCACAGAATTTATAGCATTATTTAGCAGTGTGATTTTTCAAGGCCTTCCCTATCGCCGTGACCTTTTTTCACATTTGTTCAAACCAGAAGACAAGTTCACCAGGGAACATTTACTGCATGGGAGGATGTTTGAAACAGTTGGTTATGTGTTCAAGTTGGCCCATACACACACCTTTTGCAAATCAACGAAATTACTTCATCTTCATTAGGCAAATAATTCTATACAATCGTGCAGCATTCATGCAGCTATACTGTCAAATAAATAATGTTCAGGACAAATAGAAATATTTAATGCAAATTACTGACTAGAAATGTTAAAGTTAGGCGTCTGTCATAATCATGTGGTGGTTTTGGGACGTTAAACCCCACATATCACCGAAACTGATAAGGTAACCTTGCCTGAAAAAGTTGCTTGTTATTTACTACCCACCCCAAGAATCAAAATGAATTCTCTGCAATTATAGACAAGTGCAAATCTAGAAAAAAGTGCCTCTTAAAACCAAATGAGGGAGCAGATAAACGTTAATACCTCTGAGCGCTTTTACTAAATATACTATCCAAGATTGCAGCAACATAAACACCTGCAAACATACGCGCTAGTAATAACAATGGAATGCTCAGCTTGAGGTTTCTGATGCAGGAAAAATAAAGAAATTATGAAAACGACCACATATTGGATGATGAAGCCAAGACAATGCTTTATTAAAAGTTTTTAAAATGCTTATCTTATGGTTTGTTTCAATAATGTTCCTGACTTAGCTCGTTGTGCACTTGGCTCGAGTGCAGATTCATTCCCACTATTGTCACTTATCCTCTTTTGAGGTCCTTGGCAGCAAGTACACCTACCTGTAACAGACATGGCAAACTACCCCACCTCCTCCTTCATTTTCCTGTACAATTCAAGCAGCAACCTATCTTTCCACTCCTAAATAAAGGTGACAGCGGGTAAGCTGCGCATGCATGAACTTCACTTCATGACTCGGGCTGCAATTCAAAGCATAAACTCTCATAAGAAACTGTAGTAAGTGTCCACTTTGATGTTCTGACTGCAGATATTTAAGCAAAATTGGTTGAAACACAAAATTATGAAAATAGGTGTGCATTTTTACTGTAAAGTATTTCACAGGTAAAATAGTGTGAATAGAACACTTGCAGAGAGAGAAGCTTAATTGGTCGTAAGCATTCCTAGGTTGTACGGGTAGTCACATTCAATGGGCCTCTTGTGCAGCCTTGCAATGCTATGAAAGAAGCACATGCTTGTGCCTCCATTCCAACTTCAATCGCGAGTGGGCACTGTAAAATACAGAGCAAGCGCACCTTCCCCTTCCTCAATTATTTTCCAACCTGTTCTCCACTACGGAATTCTACAGCAGCAGTTCCTTGGAACCAAAGTTCTGAGAGTCCTTATATATGCGCAAGATTTTTTTAACACTTTTACAATGTGATGCTTCGAGGCTGCATTCTGAGTTGTCACAAATTGTCTGAGCAGTTGTAGAACATCTTTCCCGCCTTGTCATAACACCTGAAAGTTCAGACAAAAATTCTCCTCGGTTCTGTAAATTAGTAAATGCGTGTGTATTCAATGCAGCATTTTATTAGAAACACAGGTGTGCATTTTTCTTAAAGGCACTTCCATATTTAATAAGTATCCGAGACTAAGATTGGGCCCCCTTCAAGATCATCTTTCAGCGTCGAGGGGGTGATTTCTCAGGATTTTACAGTAGAAGGAAGTTGGAGGTAGTGCTTGGGCCAGTGTGCATCTCTCACTTTAAAGTACTAAGAACTTGGAAGCTTGTACCCCTACGCAAAGAGAAGAAACACAGCATACTAAATATGTTTGCACTGTGTCAAGTTTTCGTTCACCATGATCAAACTCGCATGTCCATCAAACAAGTTGTGTGAATGAGGGCAATTTTCAGACATGTGTAGCCTTTGAGGTTGTGAGAAGACAATTCCTACGTTACCAGTCATAGTCAGCATGTCTATACGCTGTCGTCCTTTATGAACGAAAAAACGTGATCACATCGCCTGCGCTCAGCGGCGACTGGCTACAGTACCATCAACCTACAGCTGAAGAAAGCGTGCCGGCTTCTGTTTTTATCAGTGTCTATCCAATGGCTATAATTAATTCTTTTGTTTGCCAATAGATGCCTTCAAAAGGCGATGTGCTTTGCTTAGCGGTTGCTTTGGTTGTTCCAATTCAGTTAGTAAATAATGGTAAGAAAATACCGACATGAAAACTGGACGTGTATTTTCTTTTGTTGCAATGAGTGGCTAATGACCCAATTATCTTGACTGCAAACCTTTTTTAACGAATCGAATAGCAATTAACTTGTTTAAAGACATTTTCATAGTGCTCTGCTCAGGCGTATGAACGTCACCTCACAAGGTACCGCAGTGCTGCAGACTTGTGAGACTGCATTTTTTTGCTTGTTTGAGAAAAACAGTGCACGGGCTCATTTAAAAGTACATGTAATGTGTGACTGTTGCAATAAATTGTCCTCTGTGTCACGCTTCCTATCCTCCATCCTCCTAGGATTATACGTATTGAGATGTGATACACCTAACCATACAACCACACTGACTTTCATTTCTCTTTGGGCCAGGTGAATGAGCTGGTCAGCTACTCTACATCATTCTTGTTAGTTTTTTTTCTTTGGGTGTTGAATGGACACTAAAGAGCGAAATAATTTTTCGCATGCTATTGAAGTATGATTTCACAACACCACTCTTACCACGACACGACGCTTGGCAAGTGCAAAACCGGGCAAAGAAAATGTCTCACCGAACACAATGACATCATTATTTTGATGGCATTTGCTGGTTTCTACATAGCTTATAATCGATAAAAATGAAGAACATTGTCATCTGTGGGTGTCATAGACCTAGCATACGAAGTTTCAGAAATTATCACACAGCCAATTGAAAAATTATGAAAAAATACATTTAAAAACTTTTGACATCGCACATGGACATTTCCACACAACTTTCAATAGTGAAACTTCAACCTTAATTTTCTCCGCTAGTGATAAACTTGGGACCGTGAAACATATGGCATTGGCATTAGAGTTCTCAGAGTGCAGTTTGTCAATCTAAACAAGGTCACTGTTTCCCTTCAGTATCCTTATAATGCTTCTGTAAAATACACGCAAGAAGCTTGTGAATCGAGTGCAAAGCTGCACAGCAAACTGTTGTTGGAAGTTCGGAGTTGGTACATTGTGATTTCACCCACGTCGCATTGCTGCAGTGAAGGGAACCAAACTGCTCGAGACTACAGCAGCAGAGGCCTTAAATCTCTCCAAAGTTTCCTTCCACAGTTTCAACCAATGGATTCACTAGTGGTAAAACATGGCATTTATTCCACTTGTTCTTTACAACTCTATCATAAACAGAGACTAACACGTGCATTTTTCTTGGTTTAAATGTTGTTTTTTTATCTTTCAGTGGATAAGTTGTCTGAGGTAACACTGATGTTATTGAAAATAGAGTCATTTTGAAAAATAGATTCAATAGCTCTGCTGCTAGCCTCCTTTCTGACGTGTATTCATGACAATTGCATTAATTGGCAATTGTAAGAAGTTTCAACCTAGTAGTAAATTTACCATGCACCAACCTTTCAGCAAAATTAGCATCCTAGAAATTACGGTATCTATTGAACATTCTTTAATGTGAGGTATGAAAAATGCGAATAATTTGCCCACATCATAAACATATAACAGGCAATGCCATCAGAAAAGAAAAATGAACAGGGCAGAGCCAAGTGAAATTTTGAGGAGGAAGGATGTGCAGGAGAAGCGGACTCCACCCCCAGTCGAACCGGACAAAAACAAAAAAAAAACAAAAAAGATCTTGGTTTGGTTTACAATGTTGTTCTTGCTGCTAACATGTTTAGCGAAATTTAATCTTCAGTGGTGAATTCTTGTGATGCGAAACTTAATTGGGCTGTCTTAGAGTTCTTTGTTTTACAGAGAAATCAAAGGTTACGCTCTACATAATGCCAACGAATAGCCAACTAAAATACATAGACTACACAAGCCATCATCTATGACACAGCAAAGGAGAAATATTCATCAGACAGGCAAAGCGTTTAAGAAGCGTCTGTAACGACAACGATCACTATGCTCATCACTTAAGCAAGTCAAGGAGGAGGAGGAGGAAGAATAAATGAGGAAGGACAGGGAGGTTAGCCAGTTCTCAGACAGGCTGGCTACCCTGTACTGGGGAAGGGGGTAAGGGGGATAAAGGATGAGAGAAAAGAGACGTTGTAAAAAAAGAGAGAGAAGGTCATCAGACGATCCACGACGCTGTTTACAGTCTGTGTCTAAGATCACTTGCCCGCAGAAAGCGCAACAACGCTCTCAATGCCTTGCGTGCAGAGGACGGTCTCGGCCAGTGTCCTAATACCCGTTCTTCCGACAATTGGCGATTGTCTATTCTATCTAAAGCTTTTGACAGTTCTTTCCTTGGCATGCTGAAGCGGGGACACTCGCAGAGAAGATGGGAGAAAGTCTCTGCGCAGCCACAGTTGTCACATGTCGGGCTTCTGGCCAATCCGATTCGAAACGAATAAGCATTCGTAAAGGCCACCCCAATTCACAGACGGCACAAAAGTGTCTCCTCTGCTCTGGTTATTCCTGATGGAAGACGGAGCTGTAGGTGTGGGTCCAAATTATGAAGGCGGACGTTGGTGAATGCCGGTGAATTCCACTGAGCGAGTGTCAGTTCTCGTGCAAGTGATCGAAGCCTTGCAGCTGCGTCCGTTCTTGATAATGGTATAGCTACACAAGGGGCATCATCATGAGCAGTTCGGGCTGCTTCATCTGCACGGTCGTTTCCATCAATTCTGCAGTGGCCTGGTATCCATTGATACGCTATGTCATGTTGTTTCTCTATAGCCCGGTGATGAAGCAGTCGTATTTCAGCAATGAGCTGTTCGTTTGATCCACGATGATATGGCGAGGCGATGCCCTGGAGAGCTGCTTTGGAGTCGGAGAATATTGACCATGTCTGTTGCGGTTCTTCAACTAGGAACTCCAGAGCGGCACGAATGGCGGCGAGTTCTGCCACCGTGGATAATGTCAGATGCAAGGTCCTGAACTTTATTGGGATGGATTTCTCCGGAATTACCACTGCGCCTGTTGAACTTGTTGAAGTGACTGACCCATCCGTGTAAATGTGAATGCGTCCACTGTGTTTCTCATGCAGAAACAGTATTGTTCTTTGTTTTAGAGCCAAATTTGACAAATTTTTCTTCTTTTGCATTCCGCGGATGGTTATCAGGACTTCCAGTGGATGTAGACACCACAATAATAACGACGGTCTTGCTGCGTGCGTGAAGTTCGTGGGAATCACCGTGCGATGTGGGGCAATAATAGAGCAGAACGCAGAGCATGGCCTGGAAGTTGGAAAGGAGGCGAGGTGATGCGATTGAATCCGGGTGGCATGTCTCATGTGCGTTCTTAAAGCATCGACACGAATGTAGGTTGTGATAGGGTGTTCATGAGCGATTGCGACAGTCGCTGCTGAGGATGCGCATCTCGGCAGCCCGAGGCATATTCTGAGTGCTTGAGCTTGTAATGACTGAAGGACGTGTACGTTTGTTATGCGGGCCTTGCCAAGCACAGGTAGGCTGCAGCGCATGACGCCAAGAAAAAGTGCAGCATACAGTTGAAGCATGGCTCGTACCGATGTACCCCATGATTTTCCCGCAAGAAACCTTAGAACGTGGGTGATCATGGTCAGTTTCTTCTTCATGTAAGCGATATGAGGGCTCCAAGACAAATCACGATCTATTATTACTTCCAGGAAACGGTGAGTCTTTTGATAGCTGATTGTGTGTCCATTGATTCTGATGTGGTATGGCGTCATTGTCTTGCGCGTAAACGCAACTAGTGAGCATTTCTCAGATGACAGCTCCAGTCCTCGTCCTTGAAGGTAGTTTGACGTCAGTGCAGCCGCTGTCTGAAGCCTGGCTCGTACGTGTAGACGCGTGATCCCTGATGCCCAGATGCAGATGTCGTCCGCGTATATCGACAGATGTACGGAGTGTGGCAGGACGTCAACGAGGCCGATGAGCGCAAGGTTGAAAAGTATGGGGCTTAGGATCCTACCTTGAGGTACGCCGAGATAAGTATGATGTTGCCTTGTTGCGCCATCTTCTGTCTGAACGAAGAAGGTTCTGTCCCTCAAATAGCTGTAGATCCATTGGTAAACGCGGCCTCCCAATCCAATGATGCCCAAGGCGTCCAGGATGGTTTCATGTAATATATTGTCGTATGCAGCCTTAATATCCAAGAAAAGTGCCGCTGATAATCTCTTTAGGCTCTTCTGTTGTTGTACAGACGTGACAAGATCAACAACATTGTCTATGGAAGACCGTCCACGTCGAAAGCCGGTCAAAGCATCGGGGTATATATTGTTATGTTCCAAGTACCACTCCAGGCAAGTCAGCACCATTCTCTCCATCACCTTTTCAAAACAGCTGGCAAGCGCGATGGGGCGATAGGAGGCCATGTCCAGAGGCGATTTGCCTGGTTTGAGTAGGGGCACAAGGCGGCTGTACTTCCACGAAGGAGGAACCAAACCGTTTCTTCACGAGTCATTGTATACAGCTAGAAGGGCACGGCGAGCTGTTCGTCCTAGCTTAGCAAGGGCCATGTAAGTCACTCCATCGGGTCCAGGCGATGATGAGCGCTTGCATGCTGCCAATGCTGCCTGAAGCTCCTCTAGAGAAAACATATTGTCCATCCGAGTGTCTCTGGACGCCGGCGCGTTTCGTAGGTTACTCATGTTGATCCCGGACCCCTTGTTTGCAACCCTGGCACAGAAGTCTTCCGCTACATCGATTTCACGCTGGCCTTGGTGGAGAGCAAGGCATTTGAAGGGACGATTCTGTTGTGGCAATGTTCATAGGGCGCGGATTATTCTGAATATTTGCGAAAGAGGTTTGTGGGGATCGAGCGACTCGCATAGTGAATTCCATCGTAGCGACTGTAGTGCATTGATTCGACGTTGAATCTTCTTTTGTAGACGTCTCGCTTCCCTCAAGTCGTATATGGATTTCGTGTGCCTATAACGTCGTTTGGAGCGACGACGGATTGCGCGATGTCGCTCCAACTCCACCTCATATTTGCAAAAATCTGGCAACGGTGCACAATTAAACGTTGCCTCTTGAATAGCGCCATTCATTATACCTTCTAGGCTTTCAAGAGAACCTTCTTGGTTTCTCTCGCATTGCTTCTCTGTGGATAATCTGTACTTTGACCAGTCTATCCGTGAAGTGGGCGTGATTTGCGACTTGCTTAGCCCCTTGATTTTTATATAGGTGGGGATGTGGTCACTGCCATGCGTTTCATTGTCCGCAAACCACTGCACCTTGGTGTTTAGGCTACTTGACACAAAAGTTAGGTCGAGACAGCTACTATATGTCAGACTCCGTAAAAACGTGGGAGCGCCGTCATTTTAGCAATATAGTTGGTGGTCAGATGCAAAGCAGGACACATCTCTTCCCCGACAGTCCATCTTCTGGCTTGCCCACAGGGGGTGATGAGCGTTAAAATCACCGGTAATAATCCATGGCCCAGGTGTCGCTGATATAATGGCGCTAATTCTTGCTGGATGGAAGTGGCCTGAAGGCAAAATATATACTGCCTGTGGCTTGAAGTTCCCGTTTTTACGCTTAACTGTCAGGCACACGTGTTGGTTGCTGTCATGTGGTTTTACTGGATGCTCAATATATGTGAGTTCGCACCTTATGTAAACAATTACCTTACTGGTTTCTTTACGGGTTGAAGATCTGAAAGCCTCGTACTTAGAAAGTCGTTTAGCATTGTGAAGACGTGGTTCACAAATTACGATCATTGGAAACTGATTCTTGAAAACATATGGTCGAAAATCCGAAATGCGGGGTTAAAGACCCCGGGCATTCCATTGGAAAATTGATGGCTCGTTCACTTGTTTACGGAAAGGCTCCAGAGAAAGAGCCATGGTGCTTCTCTAGATTTGATAGCTCCGGATTCAAAGCGTCCAATATTTGAAGAGCGCTGTGGGCATCCGGAGTCTGAATATTATTCAGGAGTACTCGAATTGTCTTCATGAGGGTCTTAATCACGTTTATTATTTCGTTATCTTGGCTGTCATGACTTACTTGCTCTGAAGTAGCTTTCAGTGGGCGATGCTGCCGCTCTACTGGCGGTGTCACTGACGGCAGCACTGGCCACGCGTCAGGGTCAATGTTTCTTGCGTCTTTCTGAGGATGCGTGTTGTTGGCACTTGTTGATGCTTGTGGTGGTGAGTGCGTGATATGGGGTAGCGGTGTATCCCTGGCCTTGGCAGAGGATGTCCTAGGAGTTTTGCTATGGCGCGAACGCCGACGTCGCACTTTGGCAGCAGCCTCCCTGTGGGTAGAACCGTCTCTGGCCCTCTGCCTCAGCACTTCCATCTCCTTCTTCACATTTGGGCACTGCTTTCATGACGCCTCGTGAGGACCTTGGCAATTGCCGCATTTGCGATGTTCTGCCTGGCAGGCTTCCTTGTTGTGCGACTCCGAGCATCGGGAGCACACAGTAGAACTTGTGCAAACAGCACGCACGTGTCCTATTTTACAGCACTTTCCACACTGAAGAGGTTTCAGCACGAACGGCCGTACTGTGTGTCGAAAATGACCAACTCTTACTTGAGTTGGGAGGCTGCCACCCCTAAAAACTAGTTTCACGCATCATGAGTTCCCGAAACGGCCGGCTTGCAATAATATAGTAGCTTCTGTCACTGGTTTGATTAGAGTGGGAAAATCAATATCGCTGATAGAAGTGTCGACGTCGTAGATAACGCCTGCCCTAGAGTCCTTGCCATCTGGTATGAAAGAACGTACGTTGATGTTCCCGAGCACATTCACCTTGGTCAATACGTCAAGAGCAGTACTTTGCGTAACGACTATCGCCAGAACGTTCTTGCGGCCACTGATTCTCACGTCTGGTATTTGTCCCGGAACTAGCGCCTCAAGTGACTTAGACGTGACCTGGCGATTAAGTCGGTTCATGCTGTCAGCAGCATTCAGCGGGACAAACAAAATAGTGTGAACCGGTGGCTCTTGAATATTCGTGGTGGCCTGACTTTGGAAAGGAGATGTCGTAAGCAGCCTCCTCTTCGCCTTGTGTCTTTCCACGGGCACAAAGTCACTTTCATCGGAGCTCTCATCACTGGCCGTAGAGTACATGAGCGTGTCCTCACTGTCGACGTGCCTTGGGTGGCCGGAGCGCTTTCTTAGAGTGGCCACAGACGACGCGGACCGTATGGGTGGAGGATGAAGACGAAGTTTTTCCTGAGTGGGACGCTGGTTTCAGTCTCTGTTATTTTTTCTCGTTTTCCTTGGTGCTAGTGGAAGACGCCGCTCTTCTGCCTGCGGAAATGGACGCAGAAGCAAGCCAAAGAGAAACATTTGGCGAAATGACCTGCACAACAATCTGAACAAAATCCAAAATAAAGCTTGAAAATGAGGAAATCATCACTAGCTGAACATGTCCCATAGCACAGCCTAACCAGCCGCTAGCCTTTGCAATCAAATACCGAAACACACTTCCAAACTTAATTATTATCTTTCACAAGTACTACCCAACATTAACTAGCTACGGGCTGCTCCGGAAACCGTTCCCTGACTTGTTAGTGCTTGGAAAAGTAAACCCAAATTTTTTTTGTAATCATAAGACCTATTTGTCATCTAAAATATAAGACCTGCAAACACCTTCAAGATTATGTTAGAATTAAAAGCACTAAAAGTGATTTAGGCGTAGTATAAAATCTAGTTTTACCTGAACTAATTCAAACATTATCCACATGATTAAATATATATATTGTCACAAACAGGACAACATTTTAACATGGTGTAGTAGCACAACTTCGACAGGGAGACAGAGTATAAGAAAACACGACACACGCTTTTCTTATCCTCTGTGTTCCCATCGGATTCGCGCTACTACACCACATGTTAAAATGATATTTCACGAACTAGTCCAGCTCTCAATTCTACTGAACAAACATGACAACCTGTTAACGATTCATTAAATAGGCATCAAGCAAGCATGGCAAATGACTGGAAGCAATGGTGCAGCAATTTATAGTGGCAGGACATATCTTCAACAATCTTAAAATTTAAATACCGCAACCAGCTTTTAGAAAAAGAAAAAACTGCCGCACCTTAATCACAACTTTCATACATTGCAGCCAAGTTTAATACATCCCAGCCAACAATTATAAATGTTTCAAAGTGGGCTCTTGAAGCAATTCGACATGGCAAATGTACAATAAAAACCTGTAAAAAATAAGCCATTCTTCAAGGAATTTTTAAGGCTAATTATCTCCATTGTCAGGTGGTGCTTCCTCGAGGCAAAGATAATTCAGCAAAATGTCTTCTCTTTTTCTATCCATCCATGCAGAACCCTTGCTCCCTCCTGCCCCTCATTTCTTTCTGTTTTATGGGCTTTTGATTGATTGCCCCTTTTACCCTGGCGCTACCCATTACAGTGGATTGGCTTTTAACTCACATAATTAAGCGTGCGGACTTCTCGTTTTTATCTCCTTGTTTTCACATGTGGCCTTCCCTGCTTTGTTTAGGTTGGAGGAGAGGGCATGAAGAATATACAAAATGCACTAAGGTAGGCAAGGGATGAATTTTGCATGATTAAAAAACACAGCGCAAACAACGGCAGGAAGAAAGGAAGAGACAGGACAGACAGAAGAGTCTGTCCTGTCTCTTCCTTTCTTCCTGCCGTTGTTTGCGCTGTGTTTTTTAATCATGTATTTGAACCAACTCGCCCAAGCTTTAACCTTAGGATGAATTTTGGCCTTGTTGGTACAACTTGTGTAAAATGTTTTGTGGTCATTTCCTGATTGTTGGCACCAGTGTATCCCACATTCCCTTCATCTTGATAAGTCTGCCCTACACAATTCAGATAGGTCGGCAGCTGCAGCCTTGAAGAAGTCTGCATGTTGAGACAATGGCTCTAACAACCCATGTTCCCAAATGTTTTATCTCTTTAAGCTTGTCTTCCTCACAACTTCTGTGTTTTTTGGTTTCATAACATGACACATCTGATTTTTTAAAAATACTAAAGTTGGTACTGCCTTGTATATTCCGTCTTAATAATAGCTCATTTTGTCTGTATTTTGGTAAACTTTCAATGCACCCATTGTCTTGGTTTCTTCTGAGCAATAATTTCACTAAGTTAGTAAACCAATGATTGCTCTTCATTTATTTCGTGCCATCTTGTGTATACAGACTAGTACGTACTGTACTAAGACTGAAGATATGAAATAAACAAAAGGAATGATGCTTTTACACTGTAGCGACGAAATGAGGATATTTAGTAATTGTGTATCTTTCACATAAAAACAGCGCCAATAACGAGAGACAAGAAAAAGAAGGAGACAGACAGCGGCACTGAACTTACAACAAGATTTATTTGCCAGAACCGCACAATATATACTTGGGAAGTATCTAACATAAGAAGAAAATACAAAACAAACAAAACAGAATCCACCTAACCACCACATAGTCATCTTCACAACGCACCATGAGCAGCACGTGTGCTAACGTGCCGAAGGAAATCTATTTTTTTTAATGATAGCGCAATCGTATATCGTGTATCTTTATTTTATTAGCAGCATGTCAAGTGCTGGAGGCATGACTGCTGGCTAACCAATGAAGTGTTCATTCCTGGGCGAAAGTGAAAAACATTTCCCCCCTTCCCCCCGCCGACGCTCATCTGAAAATTTTTTCGGTGGCTCATTAGTTGAAATAGCATAACAATGTGAAAAGTGGGCCAAATGTGACGTATCACCCTAATTTGTTATGCAGCACTGAGCAGCTGACTCGTCCGTCACTCAGTGGCAGCGCAGCTGATTTTACCTGGTCGAAACACTCCCGCTGTAGATCAGACACAACAGAAGAGCGACACGTGATCCTAAAACCAGCAACGTGTAAATTACAAACACACAATAAATGTACATCATGAGTACATAATGAGTATCGCAACACGAGAAATACGCAACACGTACGGCGGAAGTACGGTAAACAATAAAATTCTTACTTTTATATCCAAGATCTGTATTATCCTTTAAAACAATCTCATTAGGCTGCTGTACTAACCGAGCAACTTGCGCAGCGAGAACGTTTTAAAAATAGCTCATTTTTGTCTGTATTTTGGTAGATTTTGAATGCACCCATTGTCTTGGTTTCTTAAGAGCAATCATTTGACTGAGTTAGTAAAACGATTGCTCTTCGTTTATTTCCTGCGATCTTGCGTGTACAGACCTGTATGTACTATACTAAGACTGAAAATATGAAATAAACAAAAAGAATGATGTTCTTACACTGCAGCACTGAAAGTAGGATATTTATTATTGCGTCTTGTTATTTTATTACCAGCATGTCAAGTGCCGGAGGCATGAGTGTTGGCTAACCAATGAAGAGTTCATTCCAGGGCGAAGGTGAAAAACATTCCCCCCTCCCCCGCCGACGGTAATCTTCAATTTTTTTCAGTGGTTCAGTCATTCAAATAGCATAACAATTCGAAAAGTGGGCCAAATGTGACGTATCACCCTAATTTGCTAGGCAGCACTGAGCAGCTGACTCGTCCGTCACTCAGTGTCAGCGCGGCCGATTTTACCTGGTTGAAACACCTTTTCTTGCTCCGTGCATTGCGTTGATTAAAGAAAACAAGGCTTCAGAGATGTGAAAGATCATCATTATTCGGAGCTTAACACAAGTGAGTTGCACTACATCATAATAATGGTCCTATTTACACGTAAACATTATTTATTATACAAAACTTGTTTTCAGAGTCCGCTGACTTGCAGTAAAGTAATACTTATAATTAATGGACGATGAACCACTGCTAGAAAGAAGACACAGAAGAAACAGAAAGGGTGTCTCACTGATTTCTTCTGTCCTAACTGTTTTCTTTTTGTTGTTTAGGCGTCTACAATATTCAGAATAACTGAGCGGATTAATTGGAAGTTTGATGCGCTCAGAAACCTGTGAGATAAAAAAATACCGTGTGAAACGCACGCAGAACCAGGAGGCCGTAAGTAGATAGGGGAGAGGAAAGGAATCTGAACCCCCAACTCCACGAAATACTTTCGTAATTTAACTTTTTAGGGTATACCAAAATATTTACTCGCATTTACAGCGACCCCCAATTGCCAAAGTTAGTCGTTCTGCTGCACACAACCCCCCCTCCTCCTCCTAAAAAAATCCTGGGTAGCTTTGCTCCGAACGTTTAGCGTGTCTCTGTATAAATGTGCACTGTAAATGTCATCTTTTCGAGAGTATAAGGTCTCAAAACTACTTCAAGTCCAACGTAGTCGGACGAAAAACGCACCGCATAAAAATAGCGGCAGTATCGATATTGTGAGTGGGGCATTACGTGTGAATTATGTGCGTATACTTGCGGATATATATATTGTAACGCGGACTTAAGGAGCGAGGAAGAAGAAGAGATCGGACGCTCTCGAGGGACGGTGATTCGGCAGTGACGGTAGAGCGCTGACATTTTTCAGTTTAAATGAACCCATCACATCCGTAACAGCTTTGGTGGAGGTGCTGGGTAACTTGACATCCTGGACCCCACAGCAGAAGTTCTTCGAAGAAGCAGACGCTTAGCTGGCCTACCCCCGGACAACATCAGCATGAACAACGACACAACAATCCCATTGACATACCACGCTGCTGCATCCACCAGTGCCACCGACACGGCACAAGGTGGCCGTCGACCTCGACAACCAGACTACTGGGCACCTGAGCCACGAATATTCTCAGGTAAAACTGACGAAGACGTGGACGCTTGGCTAAGACACTTCGACAGAGTGAGCCGCTACTACGAATGGGGCGCATCGGCGAAGCTCGTGAACGTAGTATTCTTCCTTGCCGGGACAGCCTTGCTTTGGTTTGAGAGCCATGAACATGTCCTCCCCACTTGGGATATATTTGTTGAGGAACTGAAGGCCTGCTTTGGGGACACGAGTTCCATGAAAAAGAAAGCTGAGCAAACGCTGTCATGTAGGGCTCAGTTACCCGGCGAGACGTGCACAACCTACATTGAAGAAGTATTGAAGCTTTGCGGGATTGCCAACGCAACTATGTCTGACGAGGACAAAGTCGGTCATTTGTTAAAAGGCATCGCCGAGGACGTGTACAATTTTTTGATAATGAAAGAAAACTTGAACGCTCCTTTGATTTTCAGGCAGCAGTGTCACGCATTCGAGGCGTGGAAGACCCGAAGAATTTTACCCAAGTTCGGTCGCTTGGACAATGTTCCCACTGTCGCAAGTATGGACGTCGCCACCTGCGAAGACATTCCCTTCCTCGTACGTCGCGTAGTTCGAGAAGAGCTCGTACGACTTCAAGCAGGTGACGTTCACCACCAATACTCGTTCGCCACGTGCCCCGAACCACCTCCCTACTGGATGCGAGAGCGCCACGTCGAAAACCCACCACGCACAGAAACTGCAGATTTTACCCCACGGCTTCCGTTTTCCCCGACGGGTCGCGGCCACCACCGGATGTCATCATCTCCACGTGCCGCTGCGGGCCTCCGACCGTCGTCAACAAGACCTCTGTCAGAAGATCACTATGCGTCATCACAAATAGTTCCTGCGGAGCACGACCCGTCTCGGCGTACTTCTGCCACCTCTGCTCCTGCTAATGTAAGCCGACAAGTCCCCGTTTGCTACACATGTGGTCTCCCAGGGCATATTTCGCGCTTATGTCCCAGACGGCCGCCTGTACCGCCACGTTTTTCGATGTATCGGGCTCGTATGCACGAAGCGCCTGTGCCGCCACGTTTTTCGATGCACCCGCCTCGTATGCACGAAACCTGGACCTCTCACCCGGCCGACCACCGTCCCCGACAGCAATGGCCTAAAGAATTTCGCAGCGAGTCCCCCGCCTCCGAGCGAAGCCTGACGCCGCCTCCGACACGGTCCCGCCGGTCACCATCTCCGCGTCGTCGGTCACCTTCCCCGCATCGGCTGGGAAACTAACTGGTGCGACCGATGGAGGTGCGGTCGCGGGACGGTCAGTTTCGCCAATTCCTCCTTCTGCTGTGATGTTGATGAACAAAGTGCGTGTGTGTATAGACGGTGTAGATACTCTTGCTCTTGTAGACACTGGTGCTGCTGTTTCGATTATGAGCCTTCGTTTCAAACATAGTTTCATGGGTCACAAAGTTATGTTCGCGTGGAATCGTAAAGAAACTTTTCGTGGAGTTGGAGGCGAAGGGTTATGCCCTGTTGGTATTTGTTCAGTTGTACTCACGATTGGTGGACAAAATTTCCGAGTTGAATTCACTGTACTGTCTGGCGCAACTCATGACGTCATTTTAGGGATAGACCTCCTTCATGAATGCGGCGCTACGCTTGACTGTGGAACTGGAGAGATTCTTCTACAAAGTACGTTGCCCGCTGCAATAGTTGACGATTTTCCGACTCTGCCCATCGATGCGCTTTCGTTGTCTGAAGATGTGACGATCCCTGGTCGGACAGCAGTGTTTGTACCCGTATGCTCCTCTCATGTCCGCTCAGAACCCTGAACTGGACTTGTGGAGCCTGATCATGCAAGCGCCATCAAGAAGAATGTGCTGGTCCCACGGTCTGTCCTTACAGCCATCGACGGACATGCTTGCTTGTGGGCGCTCAACGCAGCCTCAGAGCCTGTTGTTCTACCAGCCGGATTCTAACTGGGAACGTTCGAGGAGCAGGCCACAATTGACGTCAGAATGGTCTCAGAGTCTCCAGCCACCAGTCAGACTGCGCCCAATTTCTCAGATGAGATTAAACGTATACATATATGTTCAATAAGTCGTTGCCTTCTTCTGAGCAGAATGTCCTTGAGGAGGGGCTTACGCGCTACGCGGGAGTCTTTGATTTCGCTCAAAACAAGCGTTGTTCCATGTTGCCCGAATCCCGTATGCACCACCGCATCAACACGGGAGATGCTACACCGATACGCCAGAAACCCTATCGCGCATCCCCGTCAGAGAGGCAAGTGATCGCCGGACAGGTCAACGACATGCTGCAGAAAGGCGTTATTCAAGAGTTATGCAGTCCCTGGGCAGCTCCTGTTATATTGGTAAAAAAGAAGGACAACTCTTGGCAATTTTGTGTAGACTACCGCCGTCTCAACGCCGTCACAAAGAAAGACGTGTATCCGCTACAACGCATCGACGATGCTGTTGATTGTCTGCATTCGGCCGCATACTTTTCGTCCGTCGAACTAAGGTCTGGATACTGGCAAATACCAATGCATCCGTCTGACAAAGGGAAGATTGCTTTTGTCACACCTGATGGGTTGCTTGAATTCAACGTTATGCCGTTTGGCTTATGCAAAGCCCCAGCTACCTTCGAGCGATTCATGGACTCCATTCTTCGTGGTCTCAAATAGGAGATATGTATGAGTTATCTCGATGATGTAATTATTAATTATTTTGGGCAAGACATTTCAAGAGCACAACCATCAGCTTAGCGTTGTTCTAGATTGCCTCAAACAAGCTGGTCTCGTTTTAAACGCAAAGAAGTGTCATTTTGGTTAGCGTCAAGCCCTTGTGCTTGGATATCTAGTCGACAAGAACGGTATACGACCAGACCCGCACAAAATCAGTGCTGTCCGAGACTTTAAGCAACCGACGTCTGGGAAGGACCTCCGCAGCTTCATGGGCCTGTGTTCTTATTTTCGTCAGTTTATGAAAGACTTCGCCCAGCTTTCTCATCCCCTGACAGAGTTGCTCCGCAAAAACGTCCCATTCCGATGGACCGTTGAATGTGAGGCTGCTTTCGAGCAGCTGAAGTATTTGCTTACTTCCGGGCCCCTCTTGCGCCATTTTGACCCGGAGGCACTCACGGAACTGCATACAGATGCTAGTGGTATCAGTGCTGGTGCCGTGCTAGTTCAATATCACGACAGCCGCCAGCACGTCGTGGCGTATCAAGTCGTTCTTTCACTAAGGCGGAGAGAAATTTTACGGTCACCGAACTGGAATTTCTTGCAGTTGTTTTCGCCATCCAAAAGTTCAGACCTTATTTGTACGGCCGGCAGTTCAAGATCGTCACAGATCATCGTTCGCTTTGTTGGCTTGTTGGACTACGTGACCCAGCTGGTCGGTTGGCTCGCTGGGCCTTACGGCTTCAAGAATATAATTATTCTGTGGCCTACAAGAGCGGTCGATGTCACGCAGATGCCGACTGCTTATCTCGTCTTCCATCTCCGACTGTGGATGCTGATGATGATGATTTCGACAACTACCTGGCCGCAATATCATCCAACTTCCCAAATTTGGACGTATTTTGTCACGAGCAATGGCGTGACCCTTCGCTGAAACAAATGATTGATGTGGCTCGTAGCTCTAAACGCGCCACGCCATTCGTGATTCATGACGCCCTACTATATCACAAGAATTACTCCAGCCATGGTTCCACATTACTCCTCGTCGCGCCAGAATGCCTGCGTCCTGCGGTATTCCAAGCCATGCACGATGACATCACATCTGGGCACATTGGATTTGTCCGAATGCTTCACCATATCCGACAACGTTTTTACTGGCCTCGACTCTGGAAGAACACCAAGCACTACGTCGCAAGTTGTGATGTCTGCCAACGCCACGAACAACCTACCACACCATTGGCCGGCCAACTGCAGCCGGTTAAGCCACCGACATCACCATTCGAAAAAGTCGGCATAGATTTACTGGGCCCTTTCCCCAAGTCAACCACCGGCCGCCGCTGGATTATTGTGTACGTAGATTACCTGACGCGGTATACTGAAACGATGGCGATTGCTTCAGCCACATCATCTGATGTGTCATGGTTTTTTCTACACTCGATCATACTTCGTCACGGGGCCCCTCGTGTGGTGATAAGTGATCGCGGTCGACAGTTTACCGCTGACGCTGTAGAAGAGTTGCTACGGCTTTGTGGGTGTCAGTATCGCCATTCCACGCCATACCACCCTCAGACCAACGGCCTCACTGAGCGCACCAATCGTATCATCGTCCACACGCTTTCAATGTATGTCGCAGCGGATCACAAGAACTGGGATGCAGGAACTGGGACCCTTTGTTACATACGCCTTTAATACCGCTAAACATGAAGTCACGGGTTATACGCCTTTCTTTCTTTTCTATGCTCGTCATCCCCAAAGTTTCTTTGACACCATACTTCTTTTTTCGACGAACAAAAACGCCAGTGTAGCGCCGCCTTTGTGTCGCGCCGAAGAAGCTCGTCGACTTGCTCGGCTCCGAACTCTTTCCGCCCACGCTCGCGCGAAAGACCGTTACGACGCAAAACACCCGCCCGTGACTTTCGCTACAGGTGATTTGGTCTGGCTGTGGACGCCCGTTCGAAAGAAGGGACTTTGCCAGAAGTTTCTTTCTAAGTACTCAGGACCATTCGTCTTTACTCAGTGCCTAAGTGACATCACTTACGCTGTAGCGAAAGTGACAGCTCAGAACCGGCGTTCGCGCAAGACGCAAATTGTGCACATTGCCCGATTGAAGCCCTACAACAACCGATCGCTTCTACTTGCTCGGTGAGCTTCGTCTGGCCCGGAGAGAAATGTAACGCGGACTGAAAGAGCGAGGAAGAAGAAGAGATCGGACGCTTTCGAGGGACGGTGATTCGGCAGAGAAGGTAAAGCGCTGAGATTTTTCACATATATATATATATATATATATATATATATATATATATATATATATATATATATATAGATATATATATATATATATATATATATATATATATATATATATATATATATATATATATATATTGCCGCCCACACGTAGTGGGTCGACTGCAAGAGCTGCTCTACCATCTGGAGGAAAGAAAGAAGATTTGCGTGTCTCTTCTAGGCTCGAGAGCCAGCCATGACTGACGCATCGTCCTAGAGCTAGCTACCCGGTCGTTTAATATATCCCCCAGTACTTGTGACTTATCGTGACAAACTGGTGGAAGTTGCTGGGTAGTCTCACGGATGCTGCAGACCCCCCCCCCCCCCAGGAAGCCGTAATACGAGTCCTGTGCCAGTCAATACTCCCGTGCATCGGACCAGCCGCTGAATCAGGGGATTGCCTCCGGAAGTCAACGATACTGCTCCCACCACGACAACAAACATGGCCAGCACTTCGATACAAACCTTGCCAACCGGCACGGGAAGCACGTCGTCGAACTGATATTCGTTGGAAAGCCCACGGGCACCGACGACGTTCCATGGTACGGAGAGCGAAGACGTTGAGGACTGGTTGGCGGACTTCGAGCGCGTAGCCAACTTGAATCAGTGGGACGACGCGGCGAAACTGGGTCGTGTCTACTTCTATCTCGAAGACGGGGCTCGCACGTGGTATCAAAATCGAGAGGAGCAGCTGACGACGTGGCCCGAATTCTCTCGTAGACTTCTGCAGACATATGCCAGCGCTGACCGCCAAGAAAGAGCTGAACGAGCTATTCTTGCTCGCGTCCAGTCGCCAAACGAAACTGTGACCGCGTACGTCGAAGACATGACGCGTCTCTTCCGATGGGCAGATTCAAGAATGACGGAGGACAAGAAGTTGCGTCACTTGATGCGTGGTGTCAAGGACCAGCTTTTCGCCGGCCTCGTGCGAAGCCCTCCGAAGACGGTCGCGGAGTCCTTGTCTGAAGCCGTGACAATGGAAAAAAATGCTACAGCAGCGATCGAACCAATACGACAGGCAAGTTAGTGGCATGTCCACTGCTGACATTTTCGCCGCCGCTGGGACCAGCAATGCCTCCTTACGTGAACTCATCCGTAATATCCTACGTGAACAGTTGCAAAGGGCTGGTGTAACACCTCATCCTACGGTTAGCTATATTGCAACTGTCATCAAAGATGAGCTGCACCAGGCCCTCCGGGACACCTTGCCTCCTGATACAGCTGCGTCAGCTCCTGCTGAATACCACCGTAAGACAACCTACGCGGAAGCCTTGAAACGCCCTGTTGCATTGCCGCCATTGTTCGTTCATCCTGTCCCTGCAGTTTCACTCGAGTCAACGCAGCACATACCATACTACGAAGGCACGTACACGCTACCGCCCCTGCCCTTTGTCCGTGGTGCTTCTGTTGCCCATCGTTCGGTGCAACTGGTCCAGTACATCGACGATCGGCACTCGTATCCTCGGAAGTCTGATATCTGGCGCACACCCGATCACCGGCCTCTATGCTTTCACTGCAATGAAGCTGATCACTTGTACCGCCAGTGTCCTTATCGTCGTCTTGGGCTTCGCGGCTTCTCTGCGTACTCGCCGCCCCCCGTTACGGTAAGAGACCACGCGACATCCAAAACTACCTCTCCCAGCAGCATGCACCACCATCTGCCGGGCGCCAGTCGCGCTCGCCATCACCGAGGCGATTTTCATCAATGCCCCAGCGGTATTCTACCGCACGATCTCCCAGCCCCCACCGAGAAAACTAGCCGAAGCGACCTCTGGGGGCGGGGTCGCTGAACGTCGAAGCGCTGTAGACCTCCTATTGACGCAGAACCGTACAGAAACTGGTTCGACATCACCTGCTGCTGCAGAGGATAGCCGGCTTTCACTCGACATAGCAGTAACAATTGATGGTTGTGCAGTTAATGCGTTATTGGACACCGGCGCAGACTATTCCATACTGAGCGGGAAACTGACAACGCAGCTAAAGAAAGTAATCACGCCGTGGCATAACTCGCAGATTCGGACAGCTGATGGCCATGTCGTAACTCCACTAGGCGCCTGCACAACTAGAGTACAGATTCAAGGGTACACATTCGTAGCAAGCTGCCTTGTTCTACGTGAATGATCCCGTGACGTCATTCTGGGAGTTGATTTTCTACAGGAAAATGGAGCTATCATTGATATGCAAGAGCGCCACGTCACGTTCTCAGCCCAGCGAGCAATAAACGTGCAGGATGACGGAATGCGTGTCGACGTACTCCGTATTTCTAAACAGAGGGTGACGCTTCCTCCCCGAGCCAGTGTTCTAGTCGACGTAACATGCTGTGGTTTGAGTGATGGCTATGTGGTGGCCGAAACAAACTTAGAACACCTCCTGCAGCAAGGCATATGTGTAGCGAGAAGTGTAATAGGCGTTCGCGACGGCCGATCTGAATTGCTCGTTACCAACTTTAGCAACGAGCATCGACACCTTTTCCGTGGCACTTCGATAGCGTTTGCCCACGAAGTAGCAAACGTAACCAACTGTCTCACGTCCGAAATAGTGGATAACGCAGACACATCAATGAGCAACATTGACATCAATCCTGATCTGTCCAGCGATAATCAGACTGCGCTGCGAGCACTCTCGTTCGAGTACAGGTCTTGCTTCGCAAGTTGCTCAAAGATCCGCCAGACGTCCATCACTCAACACAGGATCATCACGTATGAGGACGCACGCCCAATACACCAGCACCCCTACCGCGTTTCGGCTAAAGAACGTGAAGCGATACGTACGCAAGTTCGCGAGATGCTTGACGATGGCGTTATCGAACCATCCAACAGCCCGTGGTCATCTCCAGTCGTGCTTGTCAAAAAGAAGGACGGGTCGCTACGCTTCTGCGTCGATTACCGAAAGCTTAACAACGTGACCAAAAAGGATGTGTACCCGCTACCGCGTATCGACGATTCGCTGGATTGACTTCGTCGTGCCCATTATTTCACTTCTCTCGATCTCAAAAGCGGGTACAGGCAAATCGAGGTAGATTAGCGAGACCGCGAAAAGACAGCCTTCGTGACTTCAGACGGCCTATACCAATTTCGAGTACTCCCTTTCGGCTTGTGTTCAGCCCCGGCAACTTTCCAGCGAATGATGGACACTGTCCTCACAGGGCTCAAGTGGCAGACTTGTCTTGTCTACCTTGATGATGTGGTGGTCTTCTCTGCCACGTTCGAGCAGCACCTACAGCGCCTGCGCAGCGTGCTGGAGGCAATCCGATCGGCGGACCTCACTCTAAAGCCACAGAAGTGCCACTTCGGCTATGAAGAACTGAAATTTCTTGGACATGTAGTTAGCGCTGAAGGAGTCCGGCCCGATCCAGACAAGCTTGCCACTGTTGCCGAATTACCAGCTCCTGTCGATAAGAAAGCCGTCCGGCGCTTCCTTGGTTTGTGCGCCTACTATCGCCGGTTCATTCATGGCTTTTCACAGATAGCAGAACCTCTGACTCGTCTCACAAGGGACGACACGCCGTTTGTCTGGGAAAACGAGCAACAAGCAGCTTTTGATGAACTGCGACAGCGCATGCAATCAGCACCCGTTCTCGCTCATTTCAACGATGATGCTGACACGGAGGTCCATACTGACGCTAGTAACGTTGGGCTTGGTGCAGTGCTCGTTCAGCGTCAAGACGACATTGAAAGGGTGATAGCCTACGCCAGCCGCTCTCTATCCCGTGCTGAGGCGAATTATTCCACTACGGAGAAAGAGTGCCTCGCAGTCGTGTGGGCAATCACCAAGTTTCGCCCGTACGTTTATGGTCGTCCCTTCAAGGTAGTGGCGGACCACCATGCCCTCTGCTGGTTGGCAAGCCTGCGCAACCCTTCAAGACGGCTAGCACGGTGGAGCTCGCGGCTGCAGGAATTTGACGTCACCATCGTCCATAAGTCCGGCCGTAAGCATGAAGACGCTGACACACTGTCACGCGCACCCCTTCATGTCTTCAGTCAGGAAGCAGAGGAAGACGAAGGCTTCCTGGACGCCATTAGCTCATCAGACTTGAGTAAACTGCAGCGGGATGACGCAGAGATTCGTGCGATCATTGATCATTTAGAGGGCCAGGGTACAATCATACCACGTCGTTTATCCCGCTCGTTGCCATCGTTCTGCCTTCGAGATGGTGTGCTGTACAAGAAGAATGCTCGTTCGAACAACCGTACCTACCTCCTGGTGGTTCCTCGAAACATGCGAGACGACGTCCTCTTCGCTTGCCATGACGAACCCACATCCGGTCATCTGGGCTACTCACGAACACTTGCCAGAGTGAGCGAGAGGTATTATAGGCGAGGACTTTCGGCAAGCGTCAAGAAGTACGTCAAGAGCTATCGGGAATGTCAGCGCCGAAAGCAACCATCTGTCAAGCCAGCTGGTTTGCTTCAGCCCATTGAAACACCCTGCACGCCGTTCGACCAAGTCAGTATGGACATTCTCGGGCCATTCCCCCTATCTGCGGACAGCAACAAATGGGTGATCGTCGCGACTGACTATTTGACACGCTACGCTCAGACGCAGGCGATCCCACGAGCCACGGCTTCTGAGGTAGCACAATTTTTCATACGCCACATCGTGTTACGACACGGTGCCCCTTCCAGTATAATAACGGACAGAGGGACGGCATTCACGGCGCAACTTATGGACGAGGTTTTCAAACTGAGCAACACCAGACACCGAAAGACAACTGCGTACCACCCGCAAACCAACGGACTTACCGAGCGACTGAATAAGACCATCGCAGACATGATCTAAATGTACATCGATGTACAGCACAAAACATGGGACTGCATCTTGCCTTACGTGACCTTCGCGTATAATACCGCCGTGCAAGAGACCACGCGATTCACGCCATTTCGGCTTCTCTACGGCCGCGAAGTGCAGACCATGCTGGACTCTATGCTACAGTGTCAAGATGAAGACGAGTTGGCAACTGACGCCGATGAATTCGCAGAGCGTGCTGAGGAAGCCCGGCAGCTCGCGCGACTACACATCAGCCAGCAACAGCAGGCAGACGCACGGCGCTATAACACCCGCCACAGTGAAGTATTTTACAACCCCGGAGACCGAGTTTGGGTGTGGACGCCCGTCCGCCCCGTGGCCTTAGTGAAAAGTTACTGAGCCGGTACTTTGTGCCTTATAAAATGTTACGTCGTGTCAGTGACGTGAACTACGAAGTGGTTCCGGGCTCAACATCGCAGGCACGGAGTAGGACACGACCGAGGTCGGATGTCGTTCATGTGTTGCGCATGAAACCATTTATTGCGCGTTGTTCATAACTTTTTCTTGCCGTACACTGTTATTTCCGTTATTTAGATATTTTTGTGAACTTGCTTCTTCATTCACTGATTTTTCCTATATTGGCACGCTCGTTAATTTCTATTTTTACTTTATCCGAATTTCCAATTTCTTTTTTTGCACGTGCCGATGTCGTAACATCGTGTTGGTGCTATGTACTTTTCTTTCCCCCTTTTGGGACTTTTTTTTCTTTTCGAAAGGGGGGATAATGCCACCCACACGTAGTGGGTCGACTGCAAGAGCGGCTCTACCATCTGGAGGAAAGAAAGAAGATTTGCTTGTCTCTCGGCTCGAGAGCCAGCCACGACTGACGCATCGTCCTAGAGCTAGCTACCCGGTCGTTCAATATATCCCCCAGTACTTGTGACTCATCGTGGCTATATATATATATATATATATATATATATATATATATATATATATGGGATATGGCACAACGGGAGCGTTGTCAACAAGACAAGAAACTGTTGGGAAATAAATATATTTGTACTTGTTGACAACGCTCCCATTGTGCCATATCCCATACCTTCACGAAGACTAACTGGCCCATTGAATTATTACTCCCACTATATATATATATATATATATATATATATATATATATATATATATATATATTGTTACGGGGAAGATTTATTCACCGAGATCTGGTCTTGCTAACGGCTTAAAGAGCGCACAGTCATGCAGGCCAACGGGAGAAGCTCGAGAGTCCAACCAACTACAACCAAGTTGTCGTCTTCTTCATTTGGGTGCCAATTCAGCTTTGTCGGGGCGACAGTTCCATACACGTATCATCACCCCGGCCCGTAAGGCACCGTCTCGGTGCCTGTTAAATTAGCGAGTCGGCGTTGTAGGGCTTGAGACGAGAAACGTGGACTACTTCCGTTCTGGGTGCAGCAGCTGATGAGTTTGTGGTAGCGGCAATGTCGTAGGTCACAGGTGTGACCTGACGAATGACTCGGTAGGGCCCAGCATATCGTGATAGTAGTTTATTGCAGAGGCCAACACGTCGAGATGGGAGCCACAAGAGAACAAGAGATCCCGCAGAAAAAACGGCATCTCTATGTCGACGGTCATAAAGAGACTTCTGTGTTGTCTGCGACGACGATCACCGAGCACGCGCTACCGCGCGTGCTGTGAGGGCACGGGTGATCGCATCCTGAGCGTACGAAGTGGAGGATGGGTGGTCTGATAAAAGCAGTGTGTCGAAGGGCAGTAAGTGATGACGTCCGAAGAGTAGATAAAAAAGGGAGTAGCCCGCTGTTTCATGACGCGACGAGTTATAGGCGAAGGTTACGAACGGAAGAGCTATGTTCCAATCAGTGTGGTCGGTAGATACGTACATGGAACGCATGTCCGTCAATGTGCGGTTTAGGCGCTCCGTAAGGCCGTTAGTCTGAGGGTGGTAAGATGTGGTGAAGTTGTGACGGGTAGCACAAGATCTGAGTAGATCATCAACCGCACGAGATAGAAAGTAGCGACCACGGTCTGTAATCAGGTGAGTCGGAGCGCCATGCTGAAGAATAATGTCGTACAGCGGGAAGTCGGCAACATCGGTTGCGCAGCTGGTTGGTAGCGCTCGAGTGATTGCATACCGAGTGGCATAGTCTGTGGCCACTGCAATCCATTTATTTCCAGTTGTAGAAGTAGGAAAGGGACTTAGCAAGTCCAACCCCACTCAGTAAAATGGCTCGGCTGGAACTTCAATAGGTTGAAGAAGACCGGCAGGGAGAGTCGTAGGCTTCTTTCGGCGCTGGCAGAGGTCGCAAGATGCGACGCAACAGCGAACAGAGCGGTACAGACCCTTCCAGAATACTCGTCGTCGAATGCGGTCGTAAGTTCTGGAGACTCCTAGATGTCCAGAAGTTGGAGCGTCGTGGAATTGTCGCAAAAGATCCTTTCGCAGGTGATGCGGTACGACGAGTAAAAGTTCTGCGCCGTCGGGGTGTAAGTTGCGGCAGTACAAAACGCTGTCTTGAAGCAGGTGTCTGCTAAGAGAAGGGTCAGCATAACGCGATTGAAGGCGGTCAATGATGATGAGCAGCGATGGATCTCGGCGCTGTTCGTCAGCCACGTTCAAAAACTCAGTGATGGCTAAAACGCAGGCATCGGATTCCAAATCAGTGGAGCTAGGTGGATCAACGGGGTGCCGGAATAAGCAGTCAGCATCGCTGTGCAGCTTTCCAGATTTGTAAACAACCGAGAACGTGTACTCTTGTAATCGAAGTGCCCATCGGCCGAGTCTTCCTGTAGGGTCCTTAAGCGTCGACAGCCAGCAAAGCGCATGATGGTCCGTGATGACTGCGAACGGACGTCCGTATAAGTACGGATGGAATTTAGCAATAGCCCAAACGAGAGCTAAGCATTCCGCTCAGTGATAGAATAATTTTGTTCCGCTTGCGACAAAAGGCGGCTAGCGTAGGCTATCACACGGTTGGTGCCATTCTGTATCTGAGCGAGTATAGCACCAATGCCATGGCCGTTTGCATCGGTGCGAAGCTCTGTTCGAGCCATTGAATCAAAATGAGCCAACACAGGTGGTGATGTGAGGGCGGTAATTAGCGACGCGAAGGAATGTCCTTGGTCCCTTCCCCAAGAAAAGGCCACATTATTTTTGAGGAGGTCCGTGAGGGGCCTAGCAATATCCGCAAAGTTGAAGACAAAGCGGCGGAGGTATGAGCAGAGCCCAATAAAACTGCGAACTTCTTGTGTGGAACGCGGAACCGGGAATTCTCGGACTGCACGGACTTTGTCAGGGTCGGGTTGAACACCAGTGGCGTCAACAAGGTGGCCGAGTAGTTTAATCTGCCGACGTCCAAATGAGCATTTAGATGAATTCAGTTGGAGACCAGGGCAACGAAAAACGTCAAGAATTGCCGAGAGACGAGACAGGTGGCTTTCGAAGGAGGGCGAGAAAACTATTACATCACCCAGATAGCAAAGGCAGGTCGACCATTTGAAACCGCGAAGAAGAGAATCCATCATAAGTTCAAAAGTAGCCGGGGCATTGCACAACCCAAAAGGCATTACCTTGAATTGGTAAAGGCCGTCGGGTGTGATGAATGCTGTCTTCTCGCGGTCACGGTCGTCGACCGAAATTCGCCAGTATCCGGATCGAAGGTCAAGGGTCGAGAAATAGTTGGCGCCGTGGAGGCAGTCGAGTGCATCATCGATTCGGGGTAAAGGATAAACGTCCTTCTTGGTGATCCGATTAAGGTGGCGATAGTCGACGCAAAAGCGCCAGGTGTTGTCCTTCTTTTTAACTAAGACCACAGGGGAGGCCCAAGGACTCGATGAAGGCTCAATGACCTCTTTACAGCATTTTCTCGACCTCCGTCTGTATAACTTGGCGCTCAGCATGTGACACGGGATAAGGGCGTTTGTGGAGTGAACTGGCGTCGCCGGTGTCGATGCGGTGGGTTACGGCACTTGTGCGGCCCAGGGGATGGTCGTCGACGTCAAAGATATCCAGGTAAGAAAACAGAACACCCCGGAGCGCCGCAACTTGGGAAGGTAAGAGGTCGCTGGATATCATTTTGTCGAGGTACGCCTTATTTTGCGACGTGTTGACAGGTTTCGCCATGGTCTTAGTGTCAGGTGTAAAAGAACAAATTTAACATTCATCAAGGGTGAAAAGATCGGCTAAAGTGATGCCTTGGGGAAGAACTTGGGTCGACGTAGAGAAGTTCAGAACTGGAAGTAGCACCGTGTTGTTAGCAACAACCAGTAGCACCGTGTTGTTAGCAACAACCACTATAGTATGTGGTAGTGCGATGTGGTGCGTAAGGGTCAAATCAATGAGGGGGGCTACCAGATAGTCTCCATCAGGAACAGACGGGAAGGGCGACAGAGGAACCTACATAGCAGCCTGGGGCGGTAGCCGTAGAGACTCCACGGATCGTAGCCGAGTGCGACTTGTAGGAGTGAAATCGGAGCACAAAGGCAATTCGAGCGGTAAGATACCGGTAGAACAATCGATGAGGGCGGAGTGGGCGGTTAAGAAGTCAATTCCAAGGATGACGTCGCTTGGGCAAGCATCGAGGACTGCGAAGAGAACGGATGTGTGGTGGCCAGCAACAGTAACGCGGGCAGTGCACATACCAAGCACCGATGTTCAACTTCCGTTGGCAACTCGAACAGTGGAGAACATAGCTGGTGTGAGAACTTTTTTCAGGCAAGATCGCAGTGTAGAATTCATAACAGATACTTGGGCACCAGTGTCAATTAGAGCAGTAACGGCGTGGCCATGAACGAACACCCGAAGTGAATTGCGTCTTGAATTAGTAGCCGGTTGAGGGTTTTCGTTCCGAGTCGTCAACGCAGCGCCACCTCCAGGAGCTGCACTTGTCAGTTTCCCGGGGAATGAATAAGCCGGTGACGGAGAGCGGCGGCGTTGAGGGGAGCGTGACGGCCGACCCTGAGGTGACGGCGTTCGGCTAGACCAGTTTCTTTGGGCGACGACGTCAGCATAGGACGGTTCGGAGCGTGGAGATGAACGGCGAGCTGAAGGGTCTTGAATATGGTCATCCAGAAAACCGGGTTGCGAATAGTGTCCACGATCCCGACGGTGGTCGACATTACGAAAGCTTGGCCGGAAATACCACCTGTTGCGGCAATGGCGGGAGATGTGCCCAACTCGAGAGCAAGAAAAGCAGATGGGTCGATTATCGTGCTTGCGCCACTCAGATGGATTTCGCTAGCGTGGTGGAAACCGAGGAGTCGAAGCTGCCGCAGCGACAAGTGGAGCAGAGTGATGGTCAGCGTTGTGGACAGGAGTGCTCATGGGCTGCGGCAAAAGTCTGGCGGGCTGGGGAACCTGGACGCCCAGGTTAGCAAACTCCTGGCGTACGATGGCTTGAATAAGCGAGACTGTTGCCCAGTTGTCTTGCGCAGGGGGCTGATAGGAAGTGGGTGCCATGGCTTCCAGCTCCTGGCGAACAATCCTTGCGATATTGGCAGGAGGGGCAAGTGAACGGGGCGCTGCAGAATCATCGCAAGACGAAGTCGCAGCAGTGTTTGGCAGTCTCGCGTTGTGGTGTGTGATTCGCCTGCTTTTAGCTTGCTCAAATCGTCGGCATTCAGATATGATGGAGTCGACAGTGCTGCAGTTCTTGCACATTAGTATGTTGAAAGCATCATCAGCAATGCCTTTCAACACGTTGCTGATCTTGTCCGCCTCAGACATGTTTTTGTCAGTCTTCCGGCACAGTGCCAGTACGTCTTGGATGTACGTGACGTACGACTCCGTCGATGATTGAACACGCGACGCGAGTTCCTGCCTGGCTGCCATCTGACGAGCAACGGCCCGACAGAACAAATCGTGAAGCTTTTCCTTGCATGTGTTCCAGCTGGTTAATTCTTCTTCATGCGTCTCATACCAGGCGCGTGCCGTACCCCGTAGGTAGAATAGAATATTTGCCAGCATAAGCGTTTCGTCCCACCTGTAGTGCTTGCTGACGCTCTCGAATAATGCGAGCCATTCTTCGAGGTCCGTGCTGTCCGTCCCGGAAAACGTGCCAGGGTCGAGAAGATGGGGGGAATCACAGGTGATGGAGCCAGCGCGGATGGCGAGGCCCGAGTGCCAGTTTCAGGCATCGCGGCTGGACAAAGCTGGCGTCCACTGCGGAGTTCCAGAGCCGGGTTGTGTGAAGACCCAGCACCTTCCACCAAAAGATGTTACGGGGAAATTTATTCACCGAAAGCTGGTCTGGCTAACGGCTTAAAGAGCGCACAGGCATGCAGGCCAACGGGAGAAGCTCGAGAGTCCAACCCACTACAACCACGTTGTCGTCTTCTTCATTTGGGTGCCACTTCAGCTGTGTCGGGGCGACAGTTCCATACACGTATCAATATATATATATATATATATATATATATATATATATATATGTGTGTGTGTGTGTGTGTGAGTGCGTGTGTGTGTGTGTGTGAGTGCGTGTGTGTGTGTGTGTGTGTGCGTGCGTGTGTGTGTGTGTGTTTACTGTGTACATGTATATACAAGATAAATTTCTCTAGACAAAATGCACCACCACCCGCTTACAGCTTTGACACTTAATAAAAGAACTACATTTATATTACAAAACATCGTCATGAATTTGCTGGGCTTACAATGGCCATACGCCAGTAGAATACTTGGAAAGCAGCACAATTTAAGCTGTGAATACAAATGACAACTGGTTACAGTGAATTTACGCATATATATATATATATATATATATATATATATATATATATATAAGGGAAAGAAGTGTATACCTAAGGGCTCGTTTTTCCGTGTTTTAACACAATATTAATGAGATATAACAGACAGTAATGCCAAGGAATGTACAGGGGAAGTTATTAAAACCAATGGAATGTAAATAAGAAGAAAGAAAAGTGGATGAAGAAATTACCAACTGTGAGCAGGAATCGAACCTACGACCTTCGAATTACGCGTTCGATGCTCTAACCACTGAGCTATCACAGCGGCCCTCCCTCCATCCACTTTTTTGGGTTTATCTGTGAATTTTAGAAGTAGGAGTGACAGTCAGCGCCATCTATAAGCCAAACAACGAGTGTGAAACACTCTTATGCGCATGTTTGGCGCCACGTAGCACGTGAACTTACTATGAGCGGGCAGCTGATTAATTGTCCCTCTTATACAACCTAAACACACCAAGTCTGCCAGTACGAGACCCTCGTTCAATGAAATAAGGGAAAGAAGTGTATACCTAAGGGCTCGTTTTTCCGTGTTTTAACACAATATTAATGAGATATAACAGACAGTAATGCCAAGGAATGTACAGGGGAAGTTATTAAAACCAATGGAATGTAAATAAGAAGAAAGAAAAGTGGATGAAGAAATTACCAACTGTGAGCAGGAATCGAACCTACGACCTTCGAATTACGCGTTCGATGCTCTAACCACTGAGCTATCACAGCGGCCCTCCCTCCATCCACTTTTTTGGGTTTATCTGTGAATTTTAGAAGTAGGAGTGACAGTCAGCGCCATCTATAAGCCAAACAACGAGTGTGAAACACTCTTATGCGCATGTTTGGCGCCACGTAGCACGTGAACTTACTATGAGCGGGCAGCTGATTAATTGTCCCTCTTATACAACCTAAACACACCAAGTCTGCCAGTACGAGACCCTCGTTCAATGAAATAAGGGAAAGAAGTGTATACCTAAGGGCTCGTTTTTCCGTGTTTTAACACAATATTAATGAGATATAACAGACAGTAATGCCAAGGAATGTACAGGGGAAGTTATTAAAACCAATGGAATGTAAATAAGAAGAAAGAAAAGTGGATGAAGAAATTACCAACTGTGAGCAGGAATCGAACCTACGACCTTCGAATTACGCGTTCGATGCTCTAACCACTGAGCTATCACAGCGGCCCTCCCTCCATCCACTTTTTTGGGTTTATCTGTGAATTTTAGAAGTAGGAGTGACAGTCAGCGCCATCTATAAGCCAAACAACGAGTTTCTTCATCCACTTTTCTTTCTTCTTATTTACATTCCATTGGTTTTAATAACTTCCCCTATATATATATATATATATATATATATATATATATATATATATATATATATATATATATATATATATATATATATATATATATATATATATATATATATGTGTGTGTGTGTGTGTGTGTGTGTGTGTGGGACAGTGAATTTATGGTCTATATACAATTGGTACTTTTTATTATGTTTAAGATAACCCCGTTCGCGTAGTATTTATGACTCTTAGGTACACGCTTTCCTTCAGATCGGCCTCCCGGTATTATAAGCACTTGAAGCTTACATACAAGAAGCAAAGTAAGGACGAAAGCACACGGTTTAAAGAATACGAGCTCTTCAGAAAACATTATTTATTTTCTTCCGCAACACTGACATGAAAAAACTAAGTCATCGCCAATATAAATGTTGTGACAACATTAGTTTTACTAGGGTTACTCGTGAAACAATCGAGCGCATTAGGGCTCATATGAGGAACAGTGCTCTGGATATCGTAGACATTGCCGACATAGCGAGCGTATGATTTATTCGCAATATTGATACTTCTCCACTCTTGTAGATCCCTAATGACTCACGTGACGTCAATACGCCTATCACACACGCACGTGGTGTCCTAACCTGTCTTCATGCATGTCAAACGAAACATCTTTGAGAGAGTAATAACTTGAACACTGTCACTAGGCCTAGTGACGTCATCACTAGTGACTCAAGTGACGTCATCATGCCTACCACACACGCACGTGGTGTGCTAACCTGTCTTCATAAATATCAAAAGAAACGTCTGTGAGAGTGTAATAACTCGAACGCTGTCACTTGGACTAGTGACGTGATCACTAGTGACTCGCGTGATGCCATCACGTCTGACACCCACGCAAGCACTCTCTAACCTGCCTTCATGTATATCAAACGAAACGTATTTGAGAGAGTAATAACTTGAATGCTTTCACTAGGCCTAGCGACGTGATTACTAGTGACTCATGTGACGTCATCACGTCTATCACACATGCACGCGCTGTCCTAACCTGTCTTCATGCATATCGAACGAAACGTCTGTGAGAGAGCAATAATGTCATACTTATGACACGGCCAACCGACTTGATCACTAGTGACTTACGTGACGTCATCACGACTAACAGTCACGCAAGCACTCTCTAACGTGCTTTCATGAATACCAAATGAAACGTCATTGAGAGAACAATAACTTGAAGGCCGTTGCAGGCAGCGTCTGCTAGTAAAAAACTGACTTTTCGCGCTGCACAGCCGTTCACCAGCTAACCGGTATATGTAGGCACCAGATCGCGCGTTTCGAATTCAGTCAATGGCGTCTTTACATGGGTTTCGTTTGACTTGACGCTTTTCTTGACTCGAGTAGATGCGATGGAAGCAACAGTACCTTCAAGCAGCAGTGGGGTACAACCGAACATCAGCGTCCCACCACTCATTGAGGGCAATGCTTCTCCTTCATTCAATAAATAGGAATAATATAGGCGAAATGACAATTAAGCATTTTCCAAACTATACTCAATTACGCAACATTCAACCGATACCCTGACCTATCTGCGACGCATTTAGTCCAGCTCGTCGTGTGGGAAGATGTAGGCGTCTTTTTTGTTGCTTCTCGTGTTTCGTAGAATGCCTTGAATATGCGGGCAGCCAGGCCGCAATACTGTGAACGGGCAGGCGTTTTACACTAAACAGGCACGCTTATTCCAAGCACACTAACCTATAAGAAACGGCGCGGCGTAGAATGTAGAAAGGAAGGCACGAGTCAGGCACAGCATTCAATGGTGCATCAGCAAATGGTCACTTGCAACTAACAATAGTATGTATCTCAAGTATGGGGACTGTCCTCTATTACAGCGGATTCGTTTCACAGGATAACCAGATGAAATATTAGTTGAGCCGAAGGAGTGGTAGACGAATCTTTTTGTAGAGAGTCTTGGAGCAGGCAGACCGTGCGTCTTATGCTTGATTACGGATATATATTGTTATGAAAATGCCTGTTTGCAAATATGCAAATGCCTGTTTTGTTTTTTGTGTTCCTATCATGTTACTTTGACACATGAGCACAAATTAGAGGGCAAAGAGAGCTTTCATAGTTCTTTTATAGTGCCTATATATGCCTATTTTGGACGTTGCTGCCTCAATTCGTATAAGTGCCTGTAAATGACTGATTTTCAAACTCGATGCCTATATAAACGCTATTTAACCTCAATTTTTGCTTTCAAGTACCGCTGGAGCCTGGTATTTATGTTACCCGGCAAAATTTAGATTTCGGGACATTGTGGGGTGTAAACTACACTTTATTTCACAAGTTTCTTTTAGAACTGTCAAGCCCAGAAAGCATTTTAGCCAAAATGAGGGTTGATTAGCCTCTACACATGTATACCATTCATGTCGCGTCTACTCACCCTCTCTCCAGCGTCTGCTCGCATGCGAAGGAAGATGGAGGTGCTTCTATGCAGGGGCAGGAAGATGAAGAATGAATGCGAAACTGTGGAGAGTCATCAGGGGAAGTAAAGTGCAGATAAAAACAGCAATATCTATGTAGTTTTTGTTTTATTTGTCATTTATTTGTGGTGCTTCACTAGGTCATTTGAGAATTTTCACTTATACAGTGTAAAATGTTGCGTGCCCAATGAAAAGCTTTGTATCACTAAATTTTTTTAATTTGGTCATTATAAGCTGCGAAAGCGTGATCTCAGGAGGTGAGCTTGAAACCTTCGCCACTCACTCTATGTAGACTTTGCAAGTCCAATTCCTTCCCCGCTATTGGTATCAGAGTCACTCGGACCTGGAGCATCACACGACGTGCATGAGTACGTCATGGGTGCGTAAACTACTCTCGCATGAGATGCCCATGTCAGCCCGTGGGCGCAAGTGGTGTTCTGCCATCTCGATGTTTTTTGTATTGTACTGCGAGTTTTTGTGGGATGGATTCCTATCGTCGCACACGTTTGGAGAGGCTTGCTTGGATAACGAATCCTTACCTCAATACACAGCGTCACACCGCTGCAACGTCTGTAAGGGACCATGCACCCACGCCCAGATTTGTGAATGCTGGCACCGACACGAAGCGAGAACTGCGAGAGCACCAACGCAAACAAAATGGAGGCACCTTAGTCTCGCATCTCTCTCGATATGAGAATAAATAATTAAGGCGAATAGATTTCGTCTGTGTCTTGTAACATTTTTGTTAACCTTCATGGTTCTATTTAGGCTACCGTTTGCACAAATTACACATGTTGTCTCAAATAGTTCTCGCTGTGTCAGGTACTACTTTGACATATGCAGGGCCATTTTATCACCTTTACCATGTTGGGGCAAACGCTCACGAGATGAAGGTCAATCCGTGTTCAGTTTGGCATATCACCTCTTTATGACGCGCGTAGTACTGCAAATCTTCGCTTCTCAAAACTCTTAAATTTGTGTAACGACCCTTTAAGGTGTTCACAGACAGAAGAAAAATTGAGCCTTTGTGGTTAGGCGAAGTTAATACGCTGCAAAAAAAAAAAATCTATTGGCGCTTTGTGCTCTGGCTATTTGCGAATGTATAGCCCTTCTCAGCTATGCCCCACAGAAAGAGACTCAGAAGCATGTTTATTCGACGGTGCACCCTTAACTGACCATGCTGAACTAAAAATGGAGTCGACAAGAGTGGCGATGTGGGCTTGTTGGTGAAACACAAAGAATGGTGAGACCGTATTTTGCGAACCCCACGGAAAAACGCATGTCTATGCTAAACCATTACGCGTTTGTACCATTATAAACTAAAGCATTTTGCTTGCTTTCGTGTCGTAGAGACAGATCTCGCACCTGTTTATTGGAAAATTTGAGCTTTGTCGAAATTTATTGTGCCTATATTCACAATTTTGTGAACCCAAAACAGTGTTTTGTCCGCCTATTTTTGGCGCCTAAATTCCGGTTTCTTAGTGCCTATAGAGCCGGCCTCTATAGTTATGACCTTCCTGACATGTTTACGCAATGCCAAAGTAAATATGATTCCCGGTTAAAACATCCACCGTACCTAAAAAAAATTGTTGTACTAATAACGTCGAGCTTGTTAAATCGGTTATGAAATGGGTGGTGAAAGAGAACCAGGGCAAGTCCGTGAAAAACAGAATTTATTATTATACAGGCAAAGCAGTTTTCATGAACATGCACCCGTAGTTGTGCTGCTGAGCAGTGTTCTACATATCAAGGCAGTCGAGGGCAGCTTCTACAAAAGTGTAATTGTGCCTACCATAAGCGGCGCAGTCCACACGATGGATGTGCTGCATAGAGCGCCCCGCGGCCTCAACCAGCAGAGCACGGCGATGTTCTTTCTTGGGGATACCTCCCGGTGTCGTGAGGAGATCGTCCCTTTGCTCGCTTAGGAAACCCTTGACACCTGCCTTGAACTTTGAGAAAAGCTCCTCAATCGGATTGAAGAATGGGCTGCGTGGTGGTAGCTACTTGACTGTGTGGTGCTTGCCGCGAGGACAGCCTGTTCGGTGCGGCGGTGCGCTGGTGCATTGTCAAACAGGAACACTGCCTGTATTCCTGGTTCCTGATGTGAAACTTTACTCGACACTTCTGCGAGAAAGTTGTTGAAGATAGTCCAGTGGACCTTATCTACAATTGTCCAACGGAGAAGGCCATTCGCTGACATGCAGGCTATAACATTTACATTCACCCTCTTCGTGCTAATTGAGAAGTGGCATGCTGGAGCATCTCGTTTCACCCTTCCGAAGCTACGCGAGCACTATACGTTGAAGTTGATCTCGTCGATTTAGTATCGTGTTAGCGTAGTTCCTTCGCTCTGAAGCCACTGAGCATATCGGTGCTGCAGCTGTTTCACGTCGGCGCCATTTCTATATACTGGGCTCGGGGTAAGCAGCTTCACCTGAATAACCATGGCCATCGAGAAGCCGATCAATCATTAACGTGCTCACTTCAATGTTAGGCATCTCATCCTTGAGAGCCCTCTTCATTTGTTCCAGCGTGAAGAATGGATTTTCCTGTACGATTCGTTGCAGGGCGTCCACCGCGTCCGGCCCAAATTTCCTCGACGAACCACCATGTGTTTTAGCTGTGTCACGGTCACTAGCGGCAATAGAACGCATGGTCTTTATATTGATTTTTAGTGTTTCGGAGAGCAAATTTAAATCACCTCACGCCTGTGAACATCTATTATCCGGCAACGATCTACAGGGAAAACGCGAGCGTACTTTTTCTTCGGTTCATCAGGTGCCTTCCGGGGCGCCGAGAGTCTCGGTCTTCCATAGTAACAGCGGTCAAAGCGCAAACTTCCAATTATTCCAAGGCCTGCAACAGCGCTCACCTAACGATGACACGGGCAGAAACTTGAAACTACGCCGGCTTGTCGCTCGCGTCGCACCACGTCGTCCCGTTGTCTGCGTGAAACATACTCGCCGAAAACAGCTGCGACACACTATCGTATGCTTCAGTTTTACTTCAAGCAATTCCTTCGAATCATAAATAACCAGCATTAGGGTATTCTAGCATGAATTAAAACGTATCTTGAATTCTTCAACTCATGATTTCATGGGATTGTCGTCGGCATTGTAGAACGTCTGCCCATCGTCTGCATGACAGTATATATATATATATATATATATATATATATATATATATATATATATATATATATATATATATATATATATATATATATATATATATACATTTATATTAAACGAGCTGCGACAGCGAGATTCCTAGGTGCTGTTCTTGTCCAATGCCAAGATGGTGTGGAGAGTAGTTGCGTATGCTAGCAGAACGTTGACACGCGCCAAGCCTAACTACTCAGCAACAGAGAAGGAGCATCTGGCTGTCGTTTGGGCAGTTGCAAAGTTCCGTCCGTACTTATAAGGCTGCGCTTTCCAATTCGTAAGTGACCATCACTCTCTTTGTTGGTTGAGAAACATGAAAGACCCATCTGCACGTTTAGCACGATGGAGCTTACGACTCCAAGAGTGCGACATGGCCGTAGTTTACAAGTCCAGAAGGCAAAACTTAGACGCCGCTTGTTTGTCAAGGTCACCGATTGAATCACCGGCTACAGAGGATGATGAATTCACAAGCTTTTTAGGAGTTGTTGATGCAGCTATCATTTCTCGGCAACAACAAGAAGATCGGGAGCTCAACTCACTTATAGAATTCTTGAACGAATGAACCACCAATGCACCAAGAGTGTTTTCGAAGAACTTATCGTCATTCTGTTTACGCGATGGAATTCTGTACAAAAAGAATTTCTCATCAACAGGTAGAAGCAATCTGCTGGTAGTTGCTGAAGCTCTCTGCAGTGAAATTTTACAAGCCTTCCATGACGAAGCCACTGCGGGCCAACTCGGTTTCACAAGAACACTGACATGGGTCAAAAAAATATTACTGGCCAAGAATCGCAGCACACGTGAAACATTACGTCCGAACATGCATCGACTGTCAGTGGCGCAATGTACCATCGGTCAAACCCGCTCGGCATCCTGTGCCCGTGCCAGAAACTTCGTTTTCTCAAACCGGAAAGGATCTGCTGTGCCCATTCCTAACATCGGACAGCGGCAACAATTGGGTTATAGTGGCGTCGGACTACCTCACCCGATATGCGGAGACCAAGGCAATCGCGAATGGCACTGCAGCTGAAGCGGCCCAGTTCTTTATTGAGAACATTGTCCTGAGACATGGTGCTCCAGCTGTCGTCATAAGAGACAAAGATACCGCGTTTACAGCCGAGCTTTTGCGCACTGTGCTTACGCTCAGCGGCACAGGGCATAGTTAGATGACAGCGTACCACCCACAAACTAAGGGGCTTACAGAACGACTTAACAAGACAATCGCTAACATGCTTTGCATGTACGTCGACGAGGAACACAAGAATTGAAATCGAATATTTCCGTACATCACATTCGCGTATAATACGGCGCACCAGGAAACAACAAAAATGACGCCGTTCGCACTAACTCATTGCAGAGAAGCTACTACAACGCTGCCTTACGATTGCAATGATTCAGAGACAGACGCCGCAGACTTGACTGAGCGCGCCGAGGAAGCAAGGCAGCTTGCCCGCGTCAGAATAATGAAGCAGCAGCAACTTGACACCCAACGGTACAACCTTTGCCACCGATTCGTCATTTACCAACCATGAGATAGAGTCTGGGTTCGGTTTCCTGTACAATGGCGAGGCCTCTCAGAGTAACTGCTACGCCGATACTTCGGACCCTACAAGGTTTTGCGCCGTCTTAGTGACGTGACGTACGAAGTCGTGCCCGACGCCTCCTCCTGTCCAAAACGTCGCCAGCATCTGCCTGAGACAGTGCACGTGGTCCGCATGAAACTTTACCATTCTCAGTGATGTAAACATCCGCTGGCCGCATCTATATCTGTTGAGCATCGGGACGACGCTCACTCTGGCGGGAGGGTAATGCCGCCTGCATAGCTGCATTTAGCGGCGATATAGGGATGACAACGAAGAACTGCGGATTTGCTCGAGAGGCGCAGCGCAGGCGAGTGAAGAAGACGACAATCTTAGCGGCCTTCTTTTGAGAGCGTCTCTACGAGTTCTACTGTTCGTGCTTTTAAATAAACCCCCTCTAATTTATAATCCGCGACAATATACCGGTTAGCCGGTGAATGGCTGTGCAGCGCGAGCAGTCAGTTTTTTACTAGCAGACGCTACCTGCAACGGCCTTCCTAATGACGTTTCGTTTGATATTCATCAAGGCACGTTAGAGAGTGCTTGCGTGAGTGTTAGTCGTGATGACGTCACGTAAGTCACTAGTGATCAAGTCGGTTGGCCGAGTGAAAAGTATGACGTTATTGCTATCTCACGGACGTTTCGTTTGGTATGCATGAATACAGGTTAGGACAACGCGTTCGTCTGTGATAGGCGTGATGACGTCACATGAGTCACTAGTAATAACGTCACTAGACCTAGTGAGAGCATTCGAGTTATTACTCTCTCAAAGACGTTTCGTTTGATATGCATGAAGGCAGGTTACAGAGTGCTTGCGTGGGTGTCAGTCGTGATGACGTCATCACGCGAGCCACTAGTGATGACGTCCCTAGGCCTAGTGACAGCGTTCGAGTTATTACTCTCTCAAAGACGTTTTGTTTAATATGCATGAAGACACCTTAGGGCACCGCGCGTGTGTGTGATAGGCGTATCGACGTCACGTGAGTCACTAGTGATGACGTCACTAAGCCTAGTGACAGCGTTCAAGTTATTGCCCTCTCACAGACGTTTCTATTGATATGCATGAAGACAGCTTAGGACACCACGTGCGGGTGTGATAGGCGTAATGACGTCACGTGAAACACTAGTGATGACGTCACTAGGCCTAGTTACAGCGTTCAAATTATTGCCCTCTCAAAGACGTTTTGTTTGATATACATGAAGGCACATTAGAGAGTGCTTGCGTGAGTCATAGGCGAGATGACGTCATGCTAGTAACTAGTGATGACGTCACTGGGCCTAGTGACAGCATTCAAGTTATTAGTCTCTCAAAGATGTTTCGTTTCATATGCATGAGGACAGGTTTGGACACCGCGTGCATGAGTTATAGGCGTGATGACGTCACGTAAGTCACTAATGATGACGTCACTATGCCTAGTGACAGCGTTCAAGTTATTACCACTTCAAAGACATTTTGTTTGATATGTATGAAGGTACATTAAAGAGTGCTTGCCTGAGTCTTAGGTGAGATGATGTCACGCTAGTCACTAGTGAAGACGTCACTAGGCCTAGTGACAGCATTCAAGTTATTACCCTCTCAAAGACGTTTCGTTTGGTATACATGATGGCAGGTTAGACTTTGCGTGCGTGGGTGATAGGCGTGATGACGTCACCTGAGTCACTAGGGATCAAGTCAGTTGGCCGAGTCATAGGTAACACGTTATTGCTCCCTCAAAGACGTTTTGTTTGGTATGCATTTCGGCAGGCAAGTAAATTACGTGCACAGGTGATATGGGTGATGACGTCCCCAGGGTCACTGGTGATCCGGTGGCTTGGCTGAGTTTTAGATATAAAGCTCCTGCCCTTTCAAAGATGTTTCATTTGATATGCATGACGGAATGTTAAGACAGTGCGTGCGTTGGTGATATGCGTGAGGACGTCACCTGAGTCACTCGTGATGAGATCATTGGCCTGGTTAATAAGTATCGAGTTATTGCTGTGTGAACGGCGTTTCTTTTGATAGGCATGTCGAAGGTGTCAATAGTGCTTACGTGGGTGATAGGCGTGATGAAGTCGCGCGAGCCACACTTGGTCACTAGTGACTCATTCACGTTTTCCCTCCTAATTTCACTCTAAAGCTATTTACTCCACGCATTCCTGAAAATTCTGGGTCGCTTTGAAGTCACAATGTCATCACGACGAAATTCGCTGGCGTCTAGAATAAATCGGCTGGCGGTTGCATTAACTTCAGTGGCACTTGGATTAAAATGAATGGCAGCTGGATTAATTTAGGTGCCGGCTTGATTGAATTGACTGGCGCCTAGATTAATTTGGCTGGCGCTTGGATAAAAATGAGCGGGAAAACCTGTAGTACACTGTAACTATGGTGTCTAGAATTGGGAGGTGACTCCAGCGCCCGCATATATGCCGAGCGCGCGTTATCCCCCTTTTCAAGCGCCGCCGCGACGGCCACCACGGCGCTGCTGTCGGCATAGTGATGCGGGCGAAACGCGCACTCCGCGTTCTCTCGTCGGCTCGCATCTGGGCTCGCCGGTTCGCCTCTGAAAGTGTGTCTGGGCGTGTACAATTTTCCGCGTTGCTGTCTCGCTTTTGGCAAAATGTATTTAGTTGCTGACACGACAGTGTGAGTGCCGAGCTTAGGATGAACTCTAGTACTACGAAAGTGAGGCAACGCCACTGCTTCGCTCCTGGCTGCACGAGCGGCTATATGTCATCGAGGGAGCAAGGTCAGCGTGCTTCTCTCTTCTCTGTTCCCAAAGACCCTGCCCTCTTCGAAGCCTGGCGACGAGCCGTACCCCGTGCCGACAAGTCGTTGGTCGCGAAGTCAGCGCTCTGTGAGCTTCATTTCGACGAGCAGTTTATTGAGCGTTTTTACACGCACGTGATAAACGGCGAAACTGTTCAGATTCTCCGAGGGAAATCAGTGCTGAAATCTGATGCGGTGCCAACCATATTCCCAAATGTTTCTGCGTATCTTTCAAAGAAAGTGCCGAAGAAAAGGACGTCAAGAACATCCACTTGCGGCCTGCCATCGAAAATTCGACGTCAAGAACCAAGCACGTCTGCTTGCGAGGAGATAGCTGGCTCGTACAGCACAGAAAGCGACAGTCACCAAGTACCTGTTCCGAATGTGCCTGCAATTCCTGACGTCCACAAGTGTGATCTTCCCTGCGTTTACTGGGCTTGACATCTAATTGCTGGAGCCGACAACGCCACGGTGTTTACAGTGTGCCCACTAGATGGTGACAAGTTGACTTTTCACAAGTATGTGCTAATGACATCAAATGAAAACAAACTTCAAGCGACAGCTTTTGTGCAAGCCACAAAAATCAAGACACTTGACATTACTGACATCGAAAAGGCAGAAGAGTTGCTTCGCGACGTCGACTCCATGATACCATGCAGAGGGTTTGGTAAAACTGGTGAATCCGGAGTAAATTTCAAGTACAAGGAGAAGACTTTTGATGACAGAACCTTCAGCCCATCTTGCCGTGGGGTTGCTCCAACGCCAGGAAAAGCCTGCCCACAATGCAAGCACCTCCAAAGACTGCTCTTGAATTGAGATTCGTACAGGCGAAGAAAAGGCAAAAATGTGGCCCAGTCCCAAACACTTTCATACAGGCTTAAGCTGCAAACAGCGCAAGCGAAAAGGAGTCGCCTTAGTGTCCTGCAGTCATCAAACAAATGAAAGAAAAGAATGCACAGAATGACTCCTCAGCATTTGAAGAAGCGATGAAGGCCCTACCCATTAAGCAACAGCAACAAGTCAAAGCGTGCTTTGCAGCGGCTAATAGAAAATCCACAAAAGGAATGAAGTATGAAAGTGAATGGGCTCTAGAGTGCCTAATTATGTCCATGAAAAGCCCACGCCTCTATGAGCACATACGCAAAAACAACATCAAGGCGTTGCCTTCTCGAACATCACTACGTCGATATCTCAAGCGTTACAGGAGTGGGTTCAGCCTGAGTGAAAAAGCCTGAAGCACATAAAGTGCTCAATGAATAAGGTCATGGCACCGAGGATGCAGATATGGTCGTGTAAAGCAGCGATGCCAGACTCATATTCTGCATGGCTTGATAAGTGGCAAGAAAAATCGTTGCAAGCACCAAATGTGCAGAGTGCAGCCAGCAGCTCCTACAAAGCAAGAACGATCTATCTCAAGCTGTAGCACCCCTCACGGCTGTTGTTGACCGAGGAGGCCTGCTGCACCCATCAGCCAAGCTCAATGAACTCGTGACCACTCTCGAGAACACTTTTACCCACTGCTTCAGTGTGATAGAAGTCAAACCTGATAGCATCATGAACTTGGTTTCCTTCTTGCAGCTAAGAAAGCTTACACTTCTTGGCTGCCCTGACCACAGCATGTCTCTTACATACAAAATTATCAAGTTCTTGTCTTACTAGGCTCCACTTTCATGTCAAAGCTCAGAACAGCAAGCGAAACGCTAAGTAGGGAAGAATGAAATTGCTGAAGCTTAGACGTGTGCTCCGAGTTTGATATTGTGACCTTAAGCTTTATTGGTTTTTTTGCCGAGTGGAAAGTGATTGTATGCCTCTCATTACTCAGTTCCAAGCGATGCGCTGTCTGTGTGCAATGTTTCAATGTTTTTAACTACTCCCGAGCCTATGTAAATGTGCGTATTTTTATTGTTTTATCCTGTATTTTATGATGTTCAATAGATATTACTAATAATACGATGTGCAATAAATATTTGTTTTATTTTCCTGCTCCAGAACATGGGTTATATTTTTCTTCAGAAAGCCGTCGCCTTGCACTCCAAAACACTTCAGGGATACGCGAACGAAACCTTTTAGTTATGCAGATTCAACGTCACAGAAGTCTCACAGCGGCAGCCAATTTCTTTTAATGCTTGAAATGGCGTTCTATCAGCCATCGTCACAGTGAGGTATCTGAATCACCAATTTATCTGAATCGTGCATCTTTGAAAGGTCCGCGCGCTCAAGGCGCAGCGCGCGTAACTAGCATCACCATTCCGCCGACAGCGCCACCCCTGCGCTGCTCGAAACGGAGGAGCGGCTCCGAGCTCCCTTTGGCGTCACCTCCCAATTCTAGCCACCATAACGCAGCTACCACCTCAGACACAACAGCGATGACCGGTGATTTGTGCTTAATACGTTTTCGTTTGTAATGTCATTTTAATTGTTTGACGTAAACAATCTCTTCACATACTTGAATACCATAGTCAGTATCTTCAGTAAGCCCGCTAAAATTGATTGTGGAACTTCAAGGCACCCAAAATTGCCACTTTTATTGTTATTATTATTAATATTATTATTATTATTATATAACTTGCAGAGAAATTGCAAGCTGAAAATGGAGCAGTGCCACAGTCACGCGCATTCTCAGCACTGCCCTAGAACACTCGTATGCAAAGCTTAGAACAAAAAAAATTATGACTTAGAGGAAATGAAGAAAACCATGACTACATTGATTCCTAAAATGCAACTGCAGTTAGGTTGAAGCACTAGGGCAAGAAGTAAGCAAACTCTCACAAATCACACAAACAAAGAAACAACAATCTGCAAAAGCTACCCACTCAAGATATAAAGGTTAATTAACTCTGCTAAAAGAGCTGATTAACAAAAAGAAAATTGCCGACATGGGGATTTATAGCACCAATATATTAGATGAAGAATTCAAAGAAAGGACAGAGCATGACAACAGAAAACTAATTACGAATGCACGCTCCAACAGATAGAGTAAAATAATCAGCAGTCTCAGCATCTATAGAAAGGTGGAAGAAAACATTTACTACAGCTAATGAATAAGCCACCTAACAGAGAAAGAAGCCAAAGTTTAACAAAACACTTAAACTCCATGAGTAAATATAAACAAAATTAGAAAGAGACATAAAATCAGAAGCCTAACCAGGAACGAATCTGCTCGGATACCCTACCCTGAGAGAATGAAATAGAGCCCTACAAAACATGACCAACGAAAAATCATGCAGCGAAATGTCGCGTTTAAAAGCTTGTGACACTTTCTGCACAATGCCTCACGTACTGGCGAATCAAATGTACAACCTAACTGTAAAAATGCCAATACCAAACAAATACAGAAAAAAAGAGATGAAAGATCTGAAGAATTATACACTGATCAACAGATGTCCCACTGTGGATCATAGTCATGCCCTATCAAACTGAAAAATCTGCCAAATGGAATACATCCATTTAATTATCTTGCAGAGACTAATAAAAGGCATCCGACACGGTAGAGATACCAGCAGTCTTAGAGTAGCTAGTGCATAATGCATGCATGAATACCCTAGCCAAAATCTACAGAGAGTACACAGCAGACAGACAGATAATGAACTTTATTAAGGTCTGGAGGGGCGACTAGAAAAGTCCCTTTATGGAGGAGGAGCTGTCGCAGAGCAAAAAAATTTTATTCGTGAAGTGGATCTGGCAAGGAGACGATATCTGAGCAATAATCACAGCATGCTTAGCAGAATAATTTGAGCCACCATGTTGATAAGAAACACGAATAAACATTTACAAAGAATATGTTGGTACTTAGGTTTTGCAAATTACATTTTGCTTTTCAGCAGTGGTGCCGTTGAACTACAATGAACTGAGGGTCTAAACCGAGAAAGTGTTCAAGTAGGGCTATGCATAACTAAGTAAAAGACAAGGATTTACTGTTAGGAGGCCAAACACGAGAACGAGAGTTCGCAACGGCACACTAGAATCCTTACAATATACATGTATTTAAGTCAGGTATTCGCAGGACACACTACTCATGAAAAGAAAATTCACCAAACAACATGGATGGGCTAAAACTTTAATGGCAGACACTCCCAAATCATAAAAGACAATTTACATCTGTCCTTAAAGCAGAAAGTGGTCAACTATTGTATGCTGCGAATACTAACATATGGTGCAGAAACTTGCACGATAGTAAAAAAAGAAGAAAAGAAAAAAGTGTAGAACAGACCAAGAACTATGCAAAATAGAAACAGAAAATGTTTAGCATAACATAGAGATATTAAAAAAGCAGAGCTAGATAGAGAACAAACAGGGCTAGATGACATTCTAGCTGACATTAATAAAAAAAAGGTGGACCTGGGCAGGTCAAGCAATGTGAGGGAGAGACAAGTGACTGGTTAGAGAGATTGTGTGGCTAAGAAAAGATTGGAAAAATAGCTGAAAAACGCAGAAGGCTAGATGGGATTTGCACGCATAAGATCGATTAAGCTTGCACAGGGTTGGGAAAATTATAGGTAACTGCGAGAAGCCTTTGTATAGCATTGGACATAAAAAAGGCTGATATACAAAAAGAGCATGTGTTATCGAGCTGTTGCACATCGAAGGTTGGTTTCAATACCAACAGGTTATTCAACTCACACCGCACTGCTAGTGCATACGTGTTGTAGTTGTACTACGAATTGCTTTTCGACATGTTTCTAGCAACGTTTAAACATATGTGGAACATTTAGCAAAACCATGTACAGCCATGTCCCCGGCTCTGTATGGTGCATCTGCAGCCAGGCTTAATCCGTGGTACCATGTGGAAGTTGTGGGCTCCGATGTGGGGTTCCCAGGAGCACTTGTGACCTAATAGACATGCAGGGCTGCTTTGCACAAGTGAGACTATGTTGAAAGGTGTGCCTGTTTAACCGTAGATGCATGATTCCTCAGGACGCTTTCAGCACGTGCATTCTGAGAGATGATGCATTCCGACTGATAACACATGCCTGACTAAGCACTTGTTATTGTGCCTGGTGAAGTATGGTACGGTTGGCATTGCGAAACTTCTTTAGCACCAACCACTCCAATTCCAAACTAAAGCACATAGCACGAAGGAGGTAAATAAATAAGCGCGCCTCCCACCACAATTCGGATTTTAAAATTTTACATATTTGCCAACACAACCAAATGAAGGCATGACTTCTCTGAAAGGCCATGTTCTACAAGAAGTGAGTGCTCTTTTTGGGGACGCCACACCTTCATTTGGTCATGTTACGAAAGTATGTGAAATCATGATTTGTGGCAGCCGGTGTGCTTTTTTTACCTGCTTCGTTCACTTCGCTTCAGTTTGGATCTGGAGTGGCTGGCACTGAAGAAGTTTCGCGATGCCAAGCGTTCAGCAGCCCACATCACCGAAGCAAACTGGAACCTGAAGATGAGGCATGCCCGCTGTTTCATACTGAAGAAGCCTGCTCGCACGACCTGGGAATGCCTCACTGGGCTGGGAAATGTTCACATTGCAGAAAGTGTACACTATGTACTCAACAAAGGCCCAAAATTTAGCCACGAACTTCTGTTGTTGGCTCACTAATTACTGGCATTGCACCAACTAGTTGCGGCAAAGTCGAAGTAGCAGTTATGGACTATTGCTTACAAGACAATGTCTAAGCTCTAGCAAGAACAGTTGAAAAACCCTCTTCGTCAAGAGGATACGTTGGTCGGTGTTGTCATTCTTCAACTGCAACAATCTGTGCCCATTTCAAGTGATTAAAAGTAGTGGCTCCGTAGCAATGGATGTAGATTTGTGTAACCTCAAGGCAAGACAAGCAGTCTAAATGAACTTCGTCAAGTTAAAAGTCATCAAAACAGCAGTTTTGAGAAGCAAGGCAGTGGCTCTGAGTAAGGACTTGGAACTTACACGACTAGCAGAGTTTATTGCATACTGCAGCTAGCCAAAAGAACACCCTTTCTGTGTTTTTTTTCGGCCAAGACGCATAAGCCGGGTGTTTCATTCAGGACAATTGTGAGTGATTGAGGTATCTGGCAGAACATGTCTAGTCAGTTTTTAATGAAGCGGCTAGACTCGGTTGTCATGAGAGACCTATTTTAAACTGGGTCTTTCCCATGTATCATCCACTTTCTTCAAAGAATCCTTCGATGGGTACTTGTTCTTGATAGATGTTGAAGACCTATTTGATTCTGTCCTGCACGGTGAATTGTTTTTCTACATAAGAAGTTGCACAGACGAGAGTGGTGTGGTTGCCTTCAGGAACACCGCGGGCATGGCCGTATAAGCTTTTATGGCCCTTCTTAAGTTTTATATTAAAGGTAGCTCGTATGTTGCTCCTGTGTTGTGCAATTTTTTATGTTTGACCGTAACTGCTTTTCTTATGTTCCACTAACATTTTAATTTGTGGGAGGTTTTGGAAGTTTCTACGTATGACGATAATTTTTTTATTATTTTAAAACAACTAACCACAGTCACATAATAGCGCTTTGTTAACAATGTTCTAGGAGGCTTTCACAGACTGAAAAAGGATTGGTGTTTACACATCTGTTGAAGGCTTGTGGTGTTTTGGAGTTTTTGGCTTAGCACATTATTTTGCAGAGTCGTCACGGCTGTTGGATTTTTTGTCTAGGTGTGCTGAAAAATTGCTTACATACGAGTTGACGCATTCTAAAACTGTGAAAAGGGCCATGGCTGAACAATACCCAGAATATGCATGTGCAGGGTCGTGCTCACATGTTATGCAGAAGACTTTTCTAAACCAATTGGACAGGTTGTCTGTGGTTGGTTTCCTTCACATGTTCCTTAACGCTGTAGCTGAGTTGCTCCACCAGACTATCAAGAGAGAACACCACGATACAGCGATAGAGCAAGAGTGCAGAACAGCAAGACCTGAGGTTGTACTGTGTATGCACCAAGCTGTATACGACCTAAAAATGGTCGCAAACAGAGATGGCATGCCGATTCTTTTTTCTGCGCCACGAAAATCATCTCAGCTTTCTCATGTATACTATCTGATGGAAGCAACAAAGGTGGGTATAGTAAGAGGCATGCCAATCATACACAAAATGTGTCAACGTGGTCGTTTATGAATTTCCACTGTCCTACGACAAAAGATGAATGTTGGCTGGGCAAGAATATGCGTGAATGAGCATGTACAGAAACATTAGCTTTCGTTAAAAGATAAAAATGGGGCACATTTGCTGACGCGTTGCGATTCTCATAAGTGTGAGCCGTACCTGGATAAGGTTAGAATTATTGGCAGAAGCAGGGACACAACTACTCGAGAATGCATGGATGCATTCTGTATAAAATCACGAGGTTCATTATGAAGGTATCAGTGATACTTTGTCTTTCTGGTAAGTAGAGAACGAGTTCTCAGATTGTGATTAGTTAGTATGCTCTGAATGTGAGCCTAGCTTACTCCACACATGTGTGCCTATAATTTTTGATGCAGGATATGAAGAATAAATTGTCGAAACTTTGAGCTTCCCTAGACCCCTTTTCTCATTACTTTGTCATTAAAAACAGCCATATCTTTGTGGCTTCTACAAGAACATGTACCGATTAGAATAGCAAAAAGTACTTCTAGCCTGACCTTTGTGTCTTAAAAATACGTACGGGCAAATTCGAGATAGAAAAGGGACACCATGTCTGGGTGATGCAGACCAGGGAGACATGTGGTTATGACAAGTTGCCGATATGCAATGACAAGGGGAATGAATGCAGTGATTGTGCGAGCATTCACAGCTAGAAAAAGGCTAGAAGTGACCCATGCCTTCTGTCACATAAGCCATGAAGTAAGAAAAGCAACCACCGTCACCTCTGCCACCATCTGGAACGTAGGACAAATGCTGCATTCATTGTTCTTCTGCACAGGCTTACGGCATGCAGCTCCATAAAAGTAAAGCAAGGGCACATAAATGCTTTATTGTGGTAGTGTCAGAGTGCATACTCAAATCTGCTGCAGCAAAATTTAAAAAAATCACTGTTTTTTTACATAGCCGTTTTAAAAAAAACTTTAAATATGTCTGAAGACGTAACATTCTACAGATATTTGCTGGTGAATGGAAATTCTTCGTGAGATTAGAAACTTCGTAAGATGGTTTTGCTAGATAGAGTTTTTTTGGTGTTTATTAGTAAAAATTACACATTGGGGCGCCATGAAATTTTTGTAAAGGGGGGGGGGGGTGCTAGAGACGACGTTTTGACAACAAGGCTCAACAAAATTTTTAGAAATTTCGCTCAATACAGGAACCATATTACTTTATCATTGTGCGAATCCCAAGAAATGAAGTTATTTATAATATAAAGGAGCCGAGAAATGTAACTTCATTCTATTTAATATTGCGCACACGCCAAACGCTTGTATGGTGCACTGACTACTAAGCGGGGACAAATGTGCTAATGTGAGAGTGAAGTAAACATCACATCCTTTTGATTAAAAAATCACACGCAGGAAAACTAGTAGTAAGACCCAAAATGGCATTGTACTTCCTAAAAACGCAATGCACTACTACCCTATCAACATGGTTTTAGAAAGAACATGTCTACAGTTACACAGCTTGTAACAACAGTACACGATTTTTCGCATATCCTTGATATGACTGGACAGGTGGATGCCTTGTTTTTAGATTTTTTGAAGGCCTTTGATAAAGTGCCCTATGGGAACTTATTACGGAAGCTGGAATATTTGGGTGTTCTGTCAAATATTGTTAAATGAATTGGCGCCTACCTTCGAGACAGGCGGCAGTTCTTACAAGTTTCGGATCACTCCTCGGAACTGTTGTATGTGACTTCTGGAGTGACTCAGGGAAGTGTTTTGGGACCGTTGTTGTTTCTAGTTTATATTAATGACTTGGCAGGCTTAATTATTAATGACATTTGCATTCGACTGTTCGTGGATTACTGCGTTGTTTTTAAAGAAATTAGTGCTCCAAACGATCGTGTACTGCTACAACAAAACCTACAGGCAATTGGGGACTGGTGCATTTGATGGGACATGAAACTGAACACAGAAAAAAGTGTACTTCTGCGTATTACAAGAAAGAAAATTCTTAGCACGTTCACTTACTCTATAATTCAGCGTGATATACAGGAAGTATACAAATGTAGATTTCTGGGTGTAACTATCAATAACAAACTCACCTCGTCAACACATATATCGGCTACATGTACCTCTGCACTACAGAAGTGGTGGTTTCTCAAAAGGAAACTGAAAACCGCACCTCCTAGAGTTAAGCCTCTATCATACAATACCTTCATCAGAACTGAATGTGAATATGCTTCAGTTGTATGGAACCATTACAACAAAATTGATGTGAAAGAACTGGAACGAGTCCAAAGAAAAGCAGTGCGCTTTATATTTAATAAGTATAGCATGACTGACTCGCCTTCCTTACTAACGAAGCAACATAACATCTCATCGTTAGTTTCACGTAGAAAGGTCAGTAGGTTGATTTTTCTTCACAAGTGTCTGACCTGAAATACAAATGTAATTATTCCTAATTGTGTACGTCCCCACTGAACTGGGAAAACTAGACACACCCACAGTAGGTCACTTGCCCCAATTTTCACACGAACAAAATTGTATCAATACAGCTTTTTTCCTAGAACTGTGTCCGAATGGAATGCCTTACCCTCCACTGTTGTTGATGCCAATGACTTTGTACTCGAACTGGAAAACTTGTATTGTGTGCCGTCATTGTAATCAATTTTTCTTTTGTGTTTCCTTTTTCTTATTACTTCTATTTGTGCTTGTTTGCTGTGTTTGCGATGTTTTTTAAATTATTTTGTAATCAATGTATAGCCCCTCCTGCATGGACCACACGGTGGTGTGCAGTATTGCTAAATAAATAAATAAATAAATAAATAAATAAATAAATAAATATATAAATATTGAACTGTCCTTTAATTTTTCATGTGATACTTGATTTAGCAAGACCGAACACATACATGTGTTTGAACGTATACATAGTGTTCATGTGATGTCACTTCGGCCGATGTCGCCATCTCCCGCCATGCCCGGGTACCTCGCTGGGTACCTACAGCAGTTAGCGTGCTGCAGCGCGGTTTGTTGAGGGCTTGTCATCTGTTGCTGTGCGCGATGTTTCAAGAGAAGTTGTGCGGTTTTTCGTTGTCATGCTTTAACGAACTCATCGGGTTGAGAAGGCCTCGCTTGTTCACTTGATACAAGACCAAAAAATCTAAACGTATGACACGTATACCAGCCACCGCGTACACTGGCTGCCCGACACGATTTACGAGGGCCCATAATCTCGCTTTCACTACCGATTGCGTGGTCTAAGAACAAGTGAAAGCTCAAAGTCTCTGGAGCCGCAATTTTAAAAGTGGATGATCGAAGCGCACAGGTCCCATCGAAAACGAGTCATCGTGCAGAGCTAGGCAAGTTTACAGGACATATATTATTAATAACATTTTAATATATTGCTGCGGCCCACACCACCAAAGTGGCAGTACGGCTCCCTGAGTGTTTTAAACATTGCTGATGTTGAGCGTCTTTGATTGAATTTGTGAAAATAACAAAGAAATATATTATGCAAGGTAGAGTCTTCGCGTGGAGCGTGCCGCGCTGATGCTGGTCACTTTTTTCCGCGTATGTTAGGACTCATTTTTTACCTTGTATATTACTTTTGTTGCTGTGCGCTAATACGCAGTATTGTCCCTGAAAATGATGCAGACCATTTTAGAAAATCAATCGACCAATTTAAAAAAAACCTGACCCTCCAACTGGAACCGATAGGCTATACTTCAAATCACGAGTGAACGAATAGCGTTTCACATCCATTTTCACAGTTTGTTTCAATGCAATAACCAAATTCCTGCGATCGCCTTCACATTTTTAACCGCCTCCCTGACACGCTGATTGTGCATGCAGCGGTCGCGGACAAGTTTGTATATACAGTACCTATCTCTGTTTACAGGTACGTGCTTGGATATAGCACTTACCGGTAAAGAAGTTACACCTGAAGACGCAAATATCACTGGTTCTTCAAGTCGTTTTTGTTATTCTGTGCCAGGCAAACATGCCGGTTTGGGGCAGAAATAGACGTAGTCACGAGCGCCGAGCTAATTCAGGCATAGGGTATATTAACATGCAAGGTGGTAGGAACAGGCTGAAGAGGGAAGAGATAGAATAACAGCTAAGGAAGGAGAAGCCGATGGTATACGGTTTGTAGAAACAGATCTCAGGGACATGGAACAACCTCCTCACAATGCAGACTACGCGTGGGAATATTGTAATAGAACAGAAGGCAGCAGAAAAGAGGTGGTATTGGGGCATTCACTCATAAATGTACAGACTGGCAAAGGGTCAAGCAGGAGTGGAAGGAACATTTATGGCTAAAAGAGAAAGTGGCAGGGCAAATGACACTCCTTGGTTGCGTGTACTTGTGGATGGGAGCAAAGTGCAGAGAGGAAAACCAGGCAATGGTAGAGTGTAAATCAAATATCTTTCGGGAGTTAGGAGGAGAGTGCGAGATAATTATACTAGGAGATATGAATGCGCACATAGAAGATATAGATGGGTATACCAACCCGACAGGCAAAATGATCATGAATATGCGTGAAAGGCTTGATTTGATCATTTGCAACAGTACCGAGAAGTGTGAAGGGCAAATAACATGGGAGGTAGGAAGGCTGCAGTCGACGATAGATTACGCACTGATGTTACATAGGATGTATGATAAGCTCAGGGGAATGCACATAGATGAACGTGGCTCGAAAAGTCTGGGTAGTGATCACAAACGTATCAAGCCAAGTTTTGGAAGAGCAGCAAAAGTGGGAAGGTGACTAGATGAGCAACTACAGGAAAATTTTTATTCAGAAAGGCAAATTGAAATAGCCACTAAACAAATCGAGAAAGTAATCACTGAGGATAATAAAACAGTGTGGACACACACGAATCTAATTAGATTGTTTGAGCTAGAGCTTGCTAAGGCACAGGACAAGTCACCCCGAAAAAGAAGACACAAACCCAAAAGTTGGTGGGATGGGGAAGTCAAGAGAGCTATAGCAAAACATCAGGAAGCCTCTAGGGCACACAGACATGCTAAGCAGCGGGGGGAACTGGCAGATGATGTTGAAAGAAAATGGAAAATCTTTCTAAGCTGTAGAAGGGATGCATCTCTTCTGATCAATTAAAAAATTAGAAGAAAGGGAGCTCAGTGGCTGGCAGAAGTACATAAAAAAGATAGAAAGGCAGCTGCGAAATTTCGGAACCGTCTAAACTCTCTAAGAAATGAGACGAGCCTAGAGCAGAGGTTTATAACTACAGCTCAAGGTGCTAGGCTTGAAGGGGACGAAGCTATTGAATATATAAGAACAAGGGTGACAGAAAAGTTTCAACAAAGAAGCGCTTTATGCACCAAAATAGACAAGGATGAATCAAGTGGCGCAATGGCTCCATTTTCACAACGAGAGTGGGAAAGGGCTGAAAAAAGGGTTCCTAGTAGTACATCAACAGGCCCAGATGGCATTCCAGTTATGCTGATAAACACATTGGGTCCGAAGTCTAAACAGGCTTTGAGAGAGGCAGTGAACAAATTAATACTCGATGGTGAAGTCCCCGATGGATGGAAACTTAGCAGAATGAGCATGATCTATAAAGGAAAGGGGGACAAAGTTGACATAAACAACTTCTGTCCTATAACAGTGACATCAGTGGTCTACAGGCTGGCGATGCAGATTATAAAGGAAAGACTGCAGGCATGGATAGAGGATGGGGGGGTGCTAGGGGAACTGCAGAATGGGTTTCAGAAACAAAGGAGGTTGGAAGACAATCTGTTCTCACTGACGCAGTGCATCGAAATAGCAGAAAAGGAACTCTGGCCCCTGTGGCTAGCATTTTTGGATATGAAGGGAGCGTACGATAGCGTGGTTCAAGAGGACTTGTGGGGAATACCAGACACACTGGGTGTGGAAGATGGAGTAACTAATCTTTTAAAGGAAATCTATAAAAGTAACAAGGTACTTATAAAGTGGGAAAAAAAGGTATCCAAGCCTACAGAGGTAAAACGGGGGCTTAGGCAGGGGTGTCCCCTGTCACCCTTGTTATTCATGACGTACCTACATGGATTAAAGGCCAAATTAGAGGGAAGCGGACGGGGCTTCAACCTCTCTTTTATCAAACAAGGAAAACTCATTGAACAAGCACCATCAGCATTGATGTACGCAGATGATATAGTGCTAATGGCCAACAACAAGGAAGATTTGCCGAGATTGTGGACATCTGCGGTAATGAGGGAGATAGGTTAGATTTCAGATTCAGTAAGGAAAAATCAGCAGTCATGTTTTTAATGACAATGAAGGTAGTGAGCTTAGAATACAGGAGGTCACGCTAGAGATAACAGATAAATACAAATATCGGGGAGTATGGATAAGCAATGGGGCCGAGTACCCAAGGGAACACGAAACATACGTGATGACTAAAGGTAACAGGAATGCAGCGGTAATGAAAAACAGGGCACTGTGGAATTACAATAGGTATGATGTTGTGAGAGGAATATGGAGAGGGGTCGTGGTTCCTGGCCTGACGTTCCAACAGCCGTGACGACTCTGCAAAATAATGCGCTAAGCCAAAAACTGCAAAAAACCACAAGCCTTCAACAGATGTGTAAACACCAATCCTTTTTCAGTCTGTGAAAGCCTACTAGAACATTGTCAACAATGCGCTAATATGTGACGGTGGTCAGTTGTTTTAAAATAATAAAAAAATTATCGTCATACGTAGGAACTTTCAAAACCTCCCACAAAATAAAATGTTAGTGGAACATAGTAAAAGCAGTTACGGTCAAACATAAAAAATTGCACAACACAGGAGTAACATACGAGCTACCTTTAATATAAAACTTAAGAAGGGTCATAAAAGCTTATAAGGCCATGCCCGCGGCATTCCTGAAGTCAACCACACCACTCTCGTCTGTGCAACTTGTGGGGTCTCCTCGGCGAGGCGAACGCGCGCATCGCCACGCTCTTGGAGTGAACGGACACAGTTGACGCGGTCGGTACAAAGCACACAACATACATATATTTATTAACTAATTCATCGTCCGCCGAATGATACAACAATTTCAATTAACACTAAACCATACAAACAACATAACGCAGGGACACACTAAACACACAACATGATAAACACACACTAACACACCCAACACACTAGCACATACCCAAGGCGGCGTCGCCAACGCCTGACTTTCCACGTGGGACCCCGGCGCGAAGCCCGCGGTGCCGAGCACCGGGGGGCCCACGCGACAGACAACCGTTCGCGGCAGCCGCCACGCGCAGAAGAGGCTCGCTCAACGCTCGCCCACCACCAAGGCCTGCCTTCCGCCAGGGGCCACCGCCGGCGCTACCACTCTACCAACAGTGGTACGATGGATGGATGGATGCTATGAGCGTCCCCTTTATAACGGGGTGGTGACAAGTATGCCACCAGGCTCGACAAAAAAAAAAAACTTTTTTCCCTTTTTTTATGTTGGCCTAATGCCTCTACTTCGATAAATTCTATCTTAATGGAAAAAAGGTAAATTTTCAGCTTAAGTTCTCTGCCATTTACGGCACACTGTCCATATTTTATTTTTCCAATATTTATTTTTGTCATTTCTCTCTAATTTTCTGCCACCAATACTCTAACCGTCTCTTACTTATTTCAATCGCGGGTGTGTTCAGCTTTCCATTGTTGTCCCTAAAACCCAAGGCTTCCTGTAGGTTCGTGCCCAAACGTACACCTGGGTGGATATCTCCACATTCAATCAGAACATGTTCCGCCGTTTCCTTATCTTTCCCGCAGCATGTGCATTGTTCTTCTTCTTTACTGAATCTTGCTTTATAACTACGCGTTCTAAGGCAACCCGATCTCGCTTCAAACAGTAAAGCGCTTCCCCTTGAATTATCGTAAAATGCCTCCCTCCTTATTTCATTTTTGCCCTTTCGGTAGTTACTCAAAGCCGGTTTTTTCTCCATAGCTGCCATCCAGTAAATCCTCTCCGCCTCCCTGACTTTTCCCTTAACGCTCTTTGTTGACATATGGCTCACAATACCAGCCGTATATTTACTAGTGAGTCTTCTAGTTCTTTTTCTCCACTGTGTGTCCACGCTCTTCCTATACAAATAACGGAACACCTTCTCTGCCCATCTACTCTCCTTCATATTTCTTAGCCTTTCTTCGAACCTTATTTTGCTCTGCGCTTCCCTCGCCTCAAAACCTGCCCACCCCATATCGCCCTTTACAGCCTCGTTTGTCGTCTTCCCGTGAGCACCCAACGCGAGGCGTCCCACAGTCCTTTGATTTACATCCATTCCCGATTGCACCTCTGCCCTCATGCACACCACTGAGTTCCCAAAAGTAAGCCCTGGAACCATTACACCCTTCCACAGACCTCGAAGCACCTCATACCTATTGTATCCCCACAACGCTCTGTGCTTCATTATTGCCGCATTCCTCTTTCCTTTTGCTGCCGAGGCTTTTTCCTGTACCTCCATGTATCTATCACTCTCATTTACCCATACTCCAAGGTACTTGTATTCACTTACCCTCGGTATTTCTTGGCCTTGTATGGACACCGTCTGATCACAGGGATCATTGAATACCATCAAACCACACTTCGTTACACTGAATCCTAGTCCAAGAGCTTCACCTTCCCTTCCGCATATATTCGCCAGCTGCTGTATATCATCTCGACTGTCCGCAAATAAGACGATATCGTCCGCATAAAATAAACCTGGAAGCTTCTGCTCAATCATCATGCCGCCCTGTTTGTGTGACAGATTAAAACCAATGTTGCTACCTTCTAGCGCTTTTTCCATACTCACCATGTACAGCATGAATAACAGTGGGGACAAAGGACATCCCTGTCTCAGACCCCTGCTAACCTCAACGTTCTCTTTGCTACGCATTCCTTCCCACTCTATGCAAACTGTATTTTCTCGTGGTACTCAAACAGTGGTACTCAAAGCGAACACAACGCCATCTATCGCCCGGCGGTGGTCACCACCGAAACAACGCCCTGGGGCGAGACACGTGCGCCACGCGGCGCAGACAACTTTACAGGGGAGGGTGTCAGCACCCCCACATTCCCCCAACCTTAAATCAAACCATATCCCGAAATCAGAAATTAGCTACACAAGCTTTAAGAAAAAAATGATATCGCACGACCATAATGTCCTTGCACCACGACACCGCCGCCGGTCGACACTGTTCACTGTCCGGCTAGACTTCACCTGAGTACCGGCCCCGCAACAGCAACGTTGCCGTCGGCGCGACGATCCGTCGCTTGCGCCGACACGTCTTCCAGTTGCGACCAGCACTCGCGAGGGCGCCGGACTGCAGGCAGTTGCGCAGGTCCTAGGCATCTCCATCGCCCGACCTCAGGACCGCATTCCTGGCCAACGACGCTGACGATGTGCAGGACAGCCGGCCGTGGATGACATCCCTCCCGCTGAATACATCAACAAAAAACAAAACTCGAAAGAAACAAAGGAGCGCGGCCCAGGGGAGGGAGCTTCAGGCTTTTCGGCCACGTGGTACGGTGGTCAGTACTGCTAGCTAATACATCGATGGTGGCCGAGACGCCCATCAAAATAAAACAAAAATCACTTTTCCTAACTCGTGCTCACAAGAAAAAAAAGTGAGGGAAGCGGAGCGCAACACCTCAACGCCACGATCCACCTAGTTGTGCCACGTGCGACAGGCGGCTGCGTAGAGCCTTAGGCCTAATGAGTCGCTCGGCAACAACCGGCATCCACCCAGCACCCAGCCTAGGCGCAGAAGAGGCAGCCGCGAGGAGACGTCCACTCAGTGAGGTGGCCCTATCGCTAGCCGCACACAGCAGCTTACCGAGCGATCGGCGTCCACCGCCCCGGGCGGTGTCACGACGCCTCGGCGTCGAGCCGCAATACAAGTCAGCAACGACGCCCGGCTCCTTGAGCCCAAAGAGATAGAAGAAGCTATTCACAGAAAATCGGACCACCCACGAGGCTTCCGTACTCACTCGCTTCGGGCCTGGCCTACAAACCACGTGCTCTAGGCCTTGCTTACCCCAGGATGCGGACCGCATGGCTGTCGTGCTAATTAAACAACGTTTTTGAAAACTAACAACAACAAGAAATAACAACACTTGCAAGCAAAAAAGAAATAGAAAGTCAACCTGCCGACAAATTCAAACACGTAACAAAACCAATCTCCTCGCTTCTCAACAAAGCACACCACCGACGCTAGCAAAGAAGTCCCCCCTAGGCCTACTCTACTCCGGCTCCAACAAAATCCCTGTACCGAACCGCAAAAACTGTCGTCCGATACTCCAAGAGCCCCACGTTGGGCAGCCAGTGTGGGGTCTCCTCGGCGAGGCGAACGAGCACCCCGCCACGCCACGCTCTTGGAGTGAACGGACACAGCAGACGCGGTCGGTACAACGCACGCAACATACATACATTTATTAACTAATTTAGACGACGATATTGTCCGAGAATTATACAACAATTTCAATTAACACTAAACCATACAAACAACATAATGCAGGGACACACTAAACACACAATAACATGATAAACACACTCTAACACAACCAACACACTAGCACATACCCAAGGCGGCGTCGCCAACGAATGACTTTCCACGTGGGACCCCGGCGCGAAGCCGCGGTGCCGAGCACCGGGGGGCCCACGCGACAGACAACCGTTTGCGGCAGCCGCCACGCGCAGAAGAGGCTCGCTCAACGCTCGCCCACCACCAAGGCCTGCCTTCCGCCAGGGGCCACCGCCGGCGCTACCACTCTACCAACAGTGGTACTCAAAGCGAACACAACGCCATCTATCGCCCGGCGGTGGTCACCACCGAAACAACGCCCTGGGGCGAGACACGTGCGCCACGCGGCGCAGACAACTTTACAGGGGGGGGGGTGTCAGCACCCCCACAAACTTCTTATGTAGAAAAACAATTCACCGTGCAGGACAGAATCAAATAAGTATTCAACATTTATCAAGAACAAGTACCCATCGAAGGATTCTTTGAAGAAAGTGGATGATACATGAGAAAGGCCCAGTTTAAAATAGGTCTCTCATGACAACCGAGTCTAGCCGCTTCATTAAAAACTGACTAAACATGTTCTGCCAGATACCTCAATCACTCACAATTGTCCTGAATGAAACACCCGGCTTAGGCGTCTTGGCCGAAAAAAACACAGAAAGGGTGTTCTTTTGGCTAGCTGCAGTATGCAATAGACTCTGCTAGTCGTGCAAGTTCCAAGTCCTTACTCAGAGCCACTGCCTTGCTTCTTAAAACTGCTGTTTTGATGACTTTTAACTTGACGAAGTTCATTTAGACTGCTTGTCTTGCCTTGAGGTTACACAAATCTACATCCGTTACTACGGAGCCACTACTTTTATCCACTTGAAATGGGCACAGATTGTTGCACTTGAAGAATGACAACACCCACCAACGTATCCTCCTGACAAAGAGGGTTTTTCCTCTGTTCTTGCTAGGTCTTAGACATTGTCTTGTAAGCAATAGTCCATAACTGCTACTTCGACTTTTGCCGCAACTAGTTGGTGCAATGCCAGTAATTAGTGAGCCAGCAACAGAGGTTCGTGGCTAAATTTTGGGCCTTTGTTGAGTACATAGTGTACACTTTCTGCAATGTGAACATTTCCCAGCCCAGTGAGGCATTCCCAGGTCGTGCGAGCAGGCTTCTTCAGTATGAAACAGCGGGCATGCCTCATCTTCAGGTTCCAGTTTGCCTCGGTGATGTGGGCTGCTGAACGCTTGGCATCGCGAAACTTCTTCAGTGCCAGCCACTTCAGGTCCAAACTGAAGCAAAGTGAACGAAGCAGGTAAAGAAAGCACACCTGCTGCCACAAATCATGATTTCACATACTTTCGTAACATCACCAAATGAAGGTGTGACGTCCCCAAAAAGAGCACTCACTTCTGGTAGAACATGGCCTTTCAGAGAAGTCATGCCTTCATTTGGTTGTGTTAGCAAATATGTAAAATTTTAAAATCCGAATTGTGGTGGGAGGCGCGCTTATTTATTTACCTCCTTCGTGCTATGTGCTTTAGTTTGGAATTAGAGTGGTTTGTGCTAAAGAAGTTTTGCAATGCCAACTGTACCATACTTCACCAGGCACAATAACAAGTGCTTAGTCAGGCATGTGTTATCAGTCGAAATGCATCATCTCTCAGAATGCACGTGCTGAAAGCGCCCTAAGGAACCATGCAGCTACGGTTAAACAGGCACACTTTTCAACATAGTCACACTTATGCAAAGCAGCCCTGCATGTCTATTAGGTCACAAGTGCTTCTGGGAACCCCACATCAGAGCCCACAACTTCCGCAAGGTACCACGAATTAAGCCTGGCTGCAGATGCACTATACAGAGCCGGGGACGTGGCTGTACATGGTTTTGCTAAATGTTCCAGATATGTTCAAACGTTGCTAGAAACATGTCGAAAAGCAGTTCGTAGTACAACTACAACACGTATGCAGTAGCAGTGCGATGTGAGTTGGTATTGAAACCTGTTGGTATTGAAACCTGTTGGTATTGAAACCAACCTGCGATGTGCAACAGCTCGATAACACATGCTCTTTTTGTATATCAGCCTTTTTTATGTCCAATGCTACACAAAGGCTTCTCGCAGTTACCTATAATTTTCCCAACCTTGCAAGCTTAATCGATCTTATGCGTGCAAATCCCATCTAGCCTTCTGCGTTTTTCAGCTATTTTTCCAATCTTTTCGTAGCCACACAATCTCTCTAACCAGTCACTTGTCTCTCCCTCCCAATGCTTGACCTGCCCAGGTCCACCTTTTTTTAATAATGTCAGCTAGAATGTCATCTAGTCCTGTTTGTTCTCTATCGAGCTCTGCTTTTTTAATATCTCTATGTTATGCTAAACAATTTTTGTTTCTATTTTGCATAGTTCTTGGTCTGTTCTGCACTTTTTTCTTTCCTTCTTTTTTTACTATCATTCAAGTTTCTGCACCATATGTTAGTATTCGCAGCATACAATAGTTGACCACTTTCTGCTTTAAGGACAGTTGTAAATTGTCTTTTATGATTTGGGAGTGTCTGCCATTAAAGTTTTAGCCCATCCATGTTGTTTGGTGAATTTTCTTTTCATGAGTAGTGTGTCCTTCGAATACCTGACTTAAAGACATGTATATTGTAAGGATTCCAGGGTGCCGTTGCGAACTCTCGTTCTCGTGTTTGGCCTCCTAACATTAAATCCTTGTTTTTACTTATTCATGCGTAGCCCTACTTGAACACTTTCTCGGTTTAGACCCTCAGTTCATTGTAGTTCAACGGCAGTACTGTTGAAAAGCAAAATGTTATTTGAAAAGCACAAGTACCGATATATTCTTTGTAAATGTTAATTCGTCTTTCTTATCAACATGGTGGCTCAAATAGTTCTGCTAAGCATGCTGTGATTATTGCTCAAATTTCGTCTCCTTGCCAGATACACTTCACGAATAAAATTTTTTTGCTCTGCGACAGCTCCTCCTCCATAAAGGGACTTTTCTAGTCGCCCCTCCAGACCATAATAAAGTTCATTGTCTGTCTGTCTGCTATATACTCTCTGTGGATTTTGGCTAGGTTATTTCTGCATGCATTATGCACTAGCTACTCTAAGACTGCTGGTATCTCTATCGTGTGGAATGCCTTTTATTAGTCTCTGCAAGCTAAGTAAATGAATGTATTCCATTTGGCAGATTTTTAAGTTTGATAGCGCAGGACTATGATCCACAGTGGGACATCTGTTGATATGTGTATAATTCTTTAGATCTTTCATCTCTTTTTTTTCTGTATTTGTTTGGTATTGGCATTTTTACAGTTAGGTTGTACATTTGATTCGCCAGTACGTGAGGCATTGTGCAGAAAGTGTCACAAGCTTTTAAACACGACATCTCCATCTTTGATTGGGTCAACAATTTCGCTGCACAATTTTTTTGTTGGTCATGTTTTGTAGGGCTCTATACCATTCTCTCAGGGTAGGGTTTCCGAGCAGATTCGTTCCTGGTTAGGCTTCTGATTTTATGTCTCTTTCTAACTTTGTTTATATTTACTCATGGAGTTTAAGTGTTTTGTTGAACTTTGGCTTCTTTCTCTGTTAGGTGGCTTAATCATTAGCTGTAGTAAATGTTTTCTGCCACCTTACTATAGATGCTGAGACTGCTGATTATTTTACTCTATCTGTTGGAGTGTGCATTCATAATTAGTTTTCTGTTGTCATGCTCTGTCCTTTCTTTGCATTCTTTATCTATTTCTTTGGTACTCTAAATCCCCATGTCGGCAATTAACTTTTTGTTATTCAGCCCTTTTAGCTGAGTTAATTCACCTTTATATCTTGAGTGGGTAGCTTTTGTAGATTGTTGTTTCTTTTTTGTGAGAGTTTGCTTACTTTTTGCCCTAGTGCTTTTACTTAACTGCAGTTGCGTTTTAGGAGTAAATGTAGTTATGGTTTTGTTCATTTCCTCTAAGTCATAATTTTTTTCTTGTTCTAAGGCCTCGCATACGAGTGTTCTAGGGCAGTGCTAGAATGCGCGTGACTGTGGCACTGCTCTATTTTCAGCTTGCAATTTCTCTGCAAGTTATATAATAATAATAATAATAATAATAATAATAATAATAATAATATAATAATAATAATAATAATAATAATAATAATAATAATAATAATAATAATAATAATAATAATAATAATAATAATAATAATAATAATAATAATAATATAATAATAATATAATAATAATAATAATAATAATAATATATTAATAATAATAATAATAATAATAATAATAATAATAAAAGTGGCATTTTTGGGTGCCTTCAAGTTTCACATTCAATTTTCGCGGGAAGATGACTATGATATTCAAGCATGTGAAGAGATTGTTTACGTCAAACAATTAAAATGACAGATTAAAAACGAAAACGTATTAGGCACAAATCACCGGTCGTCGCTGTTGTGTCTGAGGTGGTAGCTGCGTTATGGTGGCTAGAATTGGGAGGTGACGCCAAAGGGAGCTCGGAGCCGCTCCTCCGTTTCGAGCAGCGCAGTGGTGGCGCTGTCGGCGGAATGGTGATGCTAGTTACGCGCGCTGCGCCTTGAGCGCGCGGACATGTTAAAGATGCACGATTCAGACAAATTGGCGATTCAGATAACTCACTGTGACGATGGCTGATAGAACGCCATTTCAAGCATTAAAAGTAATTGGCTGCCGCTGTGAGACTTCTGTGACGTTGAATCTGCATAACTAAAAGCTTTCGTTCGCATATCCCTGAAGTGTTTTGGAGTCCAAGGCGACGGCTTTCTTAAGAAAAATATTATCCATGTTCTGGGGGAGGAAAATGAAACAAATATTTATTGCACATCATAATATTATTAATATCTATTGAACATCATAAAATACAGGTTAAAATAATAAAAAAATACGCACATTTACATACGCTCGGGAGTAGTTAAAAACATTAAAACATTGTAAACAGACAGCGCATCACTTGGAACTAAGTAATGAGAGGCATACAATCACTTTCCACTCGGCAAAAAAAAACCAATAAAGCTTGAGGTCACAATATCAAACTCGGAACATACGTCTAAGCTTCGGCAATTTCATTCTTTCCTACTTAGCGTTTCGCTTGCTGTTCTTAGCTTTGACATGAAAGTGGAGCCTAGTAAGAACATAGAACTTGATAATTTTGTTTGTAAGGGACATGCTGTGGTAAGGGCAGCCAACAAGTGTAAGCTTTCTTAGCTGCAAGAAGGAAACCAAGTTCATGATGCTGTCAGGTTTGACTTGTATCACACTGATGCAGTGGGTAAAAGTGTTCTCGAGAGTGGTCACGAGTTCATTGAGCTTGGCTAATGGGTGCAGCAGGCCTCCTCGGTCAACAGCAGCCGTGAGGGATGCTGCAGCTGGAGATAGATCGTTCTTGCTTCGTAGGAGCTGCTGGCTGCACTCTGCACATTTGGTGCCTGCAACGATTTTTCTTGCCACATATCCAGCCATGCAGGATATGAGTCTGGCATCGCTGCTTTACACGACCATATCTGCATGATCGGTGCCATGACCTTATTCATTGAGCACTTCATGTGCATCAGCAAGGTTTCCTACGTCACGAAGCTCGTCTAACTTCCCCCGACGAGTGAGGTCCTTTCCGTTGTCAACTCCCAGCAGACTTCTCAGTAGCCCAGAGGACACATTGCTTCCTTTCGGTGGTTTTGCCAAATTCTGGAAGCTCAAAGTGTTGACCGAGATTAAGAATGGGGAGGCAGTTGGATGATCATTGCATCTAGGCATTTGTCGGACGATTCAAAACAGCCTCTCCAGGGGGTCCTGACTCAAGCGTCATGTCATCATATATCTGAAGTTCAACTTCATCATCAGGTAGCAGAGAAGGTGTAGCGTGCTTGATAAGGTAACACGGAGCCCCTTGGCTGTACTGTGGCTTAGAAAATCTCCGGAGCCAGTAGCTGTTTCCCAATCGCCCAAGTAAGTCAAAAAGTTTTGAATGAACTTGTCGTGCGTTCCTCCAGGCTTAAGTGCACCTGAGCTGCACCTTGAAGTCATGGCCTCAATGAGCTTTCTCAATCTTTCCACAATGCTGACTGTCACCGCTGTGCTCCCATGCTTTTTTTAGATGGTTGCATTGTACAAGAAAAGGCCTCTGAGTACTTCGTCACTGTAAAGCCGCACTGCATAATTTACCCTCGTTTTCTCAAAGCCATTGGCATGCACGACCGATTTGCTAATATGAGGCATGGCTTTGAGAGTCGTGTCATGCTGTTCATGAAGCTTCCGGGCACAGTAAATAGCGTCAACACTGGCATGGCCTTCTGGCAGTTTCACGCCCGTTCGAATAAAAGTGTTGCTCACACATTAAAGAAGGTGTGGGAAGTCCGAGATGAAGTGCAGAAAACGTTCTGGGTCTGTAGGGTGCTGCTTTCTACAAACTGTGTTTCCCTTCCTACCGTGTATGCCAAATGAGTGCCACACGCTTCTGTTCCACGTAGCTCCTTCATTAGTGATAAAGTCTACGTGCAGACCGGTGTTTTCGCAAATGATTACTGCTTTGAGGATTATTTTGCCTAACGTCTCGGACTTCACGTTGCTGCGTGATGCGAACACCCCAATAATCTGGTGTCACGTGCCTGTAAAACACACGAACAATACTGCAAGGCCATGGTCACATGCTACGGAGTGCTCACTCTTTGGTGTGAACTTCCCAAGGTCCACAAAACCTTCGATGGTGTCATTGGGTCCTAAGCTCAAGTGTTCGGATAGCTTAATCTCATAAATTAACAACCCACTATAGCGCTGAAACAAGTCCATAGATTTTGTTTTTTCCGCCACAGCAGCAAACACTTTTTCGCTCAGGCTGAACCCACTCCTGTAACGCTTGAGATATCGACGTAGTGACGTTCGAGAAGGCAACGCCATGATGTTGTTTTCGCGTATGTGCTCATAGAGGCGTGGGCTTTTCATGGACATAATTAGGCACACTAGAGCCCATTCACTTTCATACTTCATTCCTTTTGTGGATTTTCTATTAGCCGCTGCAAAGCACGCTTTGACTTGTTGCTGTTGCTTAATGGGTAGGGCCTTCATCGCTTCTTCAAATGCTGCAGAGTCATTCTGTGCATTCTTTTCTTTCATTTGTTTTTTAACTACAGGACACTCAGGCGACTCCTTTTCGCTCGCGCTGTTCGCAGCTTTAGCCTGTATGAAAGGTTTTGGGACTGGGCCACATTTTTGTCTTTTCTTCACCTGCAGGAATCTCGATTCAAGAGCAGTCTTAGGAGGTGCTTGCAGTGTGGGCAGGCTCTTTCTGGCGTTGGAGCAACCCCACGGCAAGATGGGCTGAAGGTTCTGTCATCAAAAGACTTCTCCTTGTACTTAAAATTTACTCTGAATTCACCATTTTCACCAGTTTTTACTCCGAATTCACCAGTTTTAAGCAACTCTTCTGCCTTTTCGATGTCAGTAATGTTAAGTGTCTTAATTTTTGTGGCTTGCACAAAAGCTGTCACTTGAAGTTTGTTTTCATTTGATGTCATTAGCACATACTAGTCAAAAGTCAACTTGTCACCATCCAGTGGGCACACTGTAAACACCGTGGCGTTGTCGGCTCCAGCAATTAGATGTCGAGCCCAGTAAACGCAGGGAAGATCACACTTGTGCACGTCAGGAATTGCAGGCACATTCGGAACAGGTACTTGGTGACTGTCGCTTTCTGTGCTGTACGAGCCAGCTGTCTCCTTGCAAGCAGACGTGCTTGGTTCCTTACGTCGAATTTTCGATGGCAGGCCGCAAGTGGATGTTCTTGACGTCCTTTTCTTCGGCACTTTCTTTGAAAGATACGCAGAAACATTTGGGAATACGGTTGGCACCGCATCAGATTTCAGCACCGATTTTCCTCGGAGAACCTGAACAGTTTCGCCGTTTATCACGTGCGTGTAAAAATGCTCAATAAACTGCTCGTCGAAATGAAGCTCACAGAGCGCCGACTTCGCGACCAACGACTTGTCGGCACGGGGTACGGCTCGTCGCCAGGCTTCGAAGAGGGCAAGGTCTTTGGGAACAGAGAAGAGAGAAGCACGCTGACCTTGCTCCCTCGATGACATATAGCCGCTCGTGCAGCCAGGAGCGAAGCAGTGGCGTTGCCTCACTTTCGTAGTGCTGGAGGTCATCCTAAGCTCGGCACTCACACTGTCGTGTCGGCAACTAAATACATTTTGCCAAAAACGAGACAGCAACGCGGGAAATTGCACATGCCCAGGCACACATTCAGAGGCGAACCGGCGAGCCCAGAAGCGAGCCGACGAGAGAACGCGGAGTGCGCGTTTCGCCCGCATCACTATGCCGACAGCAGCGCCGTGGTGGCCGTCGCGGCGGCGCTTGAAAAGGGAGATAACGCACGCTCGGCAAATATGCGGGCGCTGGCGTCACCTCCCAATTCTAGACACCATAGAATACAGTATACTACAGGTTTTTCCGCTCAATTTAATCCAAGCGCCAGCCAAATTAATCTAGGCGCCAGTCAATTTAATCCAGCCGCCACTCAAATTAATCCAGCATCCGTTCATTTTAATCCAAGTGCCACTGAAGTTAATCCAACCGCCAGCCGATTGAATTCAGACGCCAGCGAATTTATTCCTGATGACATTGTGACTTCAAAACAACCCCGAATTTTCAGGAATGCGTGGAGTGAATAGATTTAGAGTGAATTTAGGAGGGAAAACATGAATGAGTCACTAGTGGCCAAGTGTGACTCGCGCGACTTCATCACGCCTATCACCCGCGTAAGCATTATTCACACCTTCGACATGCATATCAAAAGAAACGCCGTTCGCACAGCAAAAACTTGATACTTATTAACCAGGCCAATGATCTCATCACGAGTGACTCAGGTGACGTCCTCACGCATATCACCCACGCACGCACTGTCTTAACATTCCGTCATGCATATCAAATGAAAGGAGTTTGATACCTAAAACTCAGCCAATGCACCGGATCACCAGTGACTTGGGGGACGTCATCACCCATATCACTTGTGCACGTTATTTACTTGCCTGCCGACATGCATACCGAACAAAACGTCTTTAAGGGAGCAAGAACGTGTTACCTATGACTCCGCCAACTGACTTGATCACTAGTGACTCAGGTGACGTCATCACGCCTATCACCCACGCACGCAATGTCTAACCTGCCATCATGTATACCATACAAAATGTATTTGAGAGGAAATTACTTGAATGCTGTCACTAGGCCTAGTGACGTCATCACTAGTGACTAGCGTGACATCATCTCACCTAAGACTCAGGCAAGCACTCTTTAATGTACCTTCATGCATATCAAACAAAATGTCTTTGAGGCGGTAATAACTTGAACGCTGTCACTAGGCCTAGTGACGTCATCATTAGTGACTCGCGTGATGTAATCCCGCCTATAACACACGCAGCGCTGTCCAAACCTGCCTTCATGCATATTAAACGAAACGTCTTGGAGAGAGTAATAACTAAAATGCTGTCACTAGGCCCAGTGACGTCATCACTAGTTACTAGCATGACGTCATCACGACCGTCTCGCAAGCACTCTCTAACGTGCCTTGATGAATATCAAACGAAACGTCATTGAGAAGGCCGTTGCAGGTAGCGTCTGCTAGTAAGAAACTGACTGCTCGCGCTGCACAGCCATTCACCGGCTAACCGGCATATTGTCGCGGGTTATAAATCACAGGGGGTTTATTTAAAAGCACGAACAGTAGAACTCGTAGAGACGCTCTCAAATGAAGGTGGCTAAGATTGTCGTCTTCTTCACTCGCCTGCGCTACGCCTTTCGAGCAAATCCGCCTTCTTCGTTGTCATCCCTATATCGCCGCTAAATGCAGCTATGCAGGCGGCATTACCCTCCCGCCAGAGTGAGCGTCGTCCCGATGCTCAACAGATAGAGATGCGGCCAGCGGGTGTTTACATCAATGAGAATGGTAAACTTTCATGCGGACCACGTGCACTGTCTCAGGCAGATGCTGGCGACGTTTTGGACAGGAGGAAGCGACGAACACGGCTTCATACGTCACGTCGCTAAGACGGCGCAAAACCTTGTAGGGTCCAAAGTATCGGCGTAGGAGTTACTCTGAGAGGCTTCGCCATCGTACAGGAAACCGAACCCAGACTCTATCTCCTGGTTGATAAATGACGAATCGATGGCGAAGGTTGTACCGTTGGGCGTCAAGTTGCTGCTGGTTCATTATTCTGACGCGGGCAAGCTGCCTTGCTTCTTCGGCGCGCTCAGTGAAGTCTGCGGCGTCTGTCCCTGAGTCATTGCAATCGTAAGACAGCATGGCGTCAAGCATTGTCGTAACTTCTCTGCCATGAATTAGTGCGAACGGCGACATTTTTACTGTTTCCTGGCGCGCCGTATTTTACGGGAATGTGATATACGGCAATATTCGGTCCCAATTCTTGGGTTCCACGTCGACGTACATGCAAAGCGTGTTAGCGATTGTCTTGTTAAGTCATTCTGTAAGCCCATTCGTTTGTGGGTGGTACACTGTCGTCTAAATATGCGCTGTGCCGCTGAGCGTAAGCACAGTGCGCAAAAGCTCGGCTGTGAACGCGGTATCTTTGTCTGTTATGATGACAGCTGGAGCACCATGTCTCAGGACAATGTTCCCAATAAAGAACTGGGCCGCTTCAGCTGCAGCGCCACTCGCGATTGTCTTGGTCTCCGCGTATCGGGTGAGGTAGTCCGACGCCACTATAACCCATTTGTTGCCGCTGTCCGATGTTGGGAATGGGCTCAGCAGATTCATTCCGGTTTGAAAAAAACGGAGTTTCTGGCACGGGCACAGGATTCCCAGCGGGTTTGACAGGTGGTACATTGCGCCACTGACAGTCGATGCATGTTCGGACGTAATGTTTCACCTGTGCTGCGATTCTTGTCCAGTAATTTTTTTCTTTGACGCATGTCAGTGTTCTTGTGAAACCGAGTTGGCCCGCAGTGGCTTCGCCATGGAAGGCTTATAACATTTTGCTGCAGAGAGCTTCAGGAACTACCAGCAGATAGCTTCTACCTGTTGATGCGAAATTATTTTTGTACAGAATTCCATCCCGTAAACAGAATGACGATAACTTCTCCGAAAACACTCTTGGTGCATTAGTGGTTCGTTCCTTCAAGAATTCTATGAGTGAGTTGAGCTCCCGATCTTCTTGTTGTTGCCGGGAAATGATAGCTGCATCAACAACTCCTAAAAAGCTTGTGAATTCGTCATCCTCTGTAGCCGGTGATTCAATCGGTGACCTTGACAAACAGTCGGCGTCTGAGTTTTGCCTTCTGGACTTGTACACTACGGCCATGTCGCACTCTTGGAGCCGTAAGCTCTATCGTGCTAAACGTGCAGATGGGTCTTTCATGTTTCTCAACCAACAAAGAGAGTGATGGTCACTTACGAATTGGAAAGCACAGCCTTATAAGTACGGACGGAACTTTGCTACTGCCCAAACGACAGCCAGACGCTCCTTCTCCGTTGCTGAGTAGTTAGACTCGGCGCGTGTCAACGTTCTGCTAGCATAGGCAACTACTCTCCACTGGACAAGAACAGCACTTAGGAATCTCGCTGTCGCAGCTGGTTTATTATATATATATATATATAGTGCAGAAGCGTACGCATTTGGGCTGGTTGGTTCATGTTCACAGAAGTTAAAAAAACAGCGCTAAAAAGACGGGACAAGAAAGGACAACAGGACAGGGCGCTGACTAGCAACCAAATATGTTTATTTCTTCAGTCAGCATACATATATACCACCGCACTATCGCAAAGTCTCTACAAAGAAAAAGCAGCCGCGGCCATTCTTGAGAACTTCAATGAAGTAAAAGGAGTGGTTCCTGCGAAGGTAAAGACAAGGGCCGTCCAGCTGTGCGAAAAAGCCGGACTTGCAAAACTGGCTAAGTCTGTAAAAGCCTGCAAAGAGACCTGCCTATCAGCTTTCTTCAGTGCCAAGACCCATAAAGAATTGTGCCCGTTCCGGACTATAGTTTCTGAGCGAGGAACCTGGCAACGTGAGATGGGAGTGTTTCTGCAAAGGTTCTTGGGCCTTCTCGACGTCGACGACCCCTACCTCATAAGGGCGCCAGGTACTGTTTCTACCTTTCTCCAGGATGAGTGTCCAGAAGGTGTGCGCGCTTTTTCCATAGACATTAAGGACTTATATTATTCGCTCCCTCAGGAAGAAGTGTGTACTGAAGTAGGCTATTGCATAGACAGATTCGGGGTTCTTAAGTTCCAAAACGCTTGTGGAATCACTGTCCATCGGTTTTTAGCACTTTTAAAGTTTTATATGCAATCGACCATTCATCTGCCTGGATGATAAGCTTTTTATACAACGTAAAGGAGTGTGCATAGGGTCTTGCATCGCCCCCATTCTGAGTGACCTTTTATTGGCTAGCTATGACCGCAATCTAGAGAGCAAGCTAGATCAGACGAGCACGGTAAAAGTGATGCGCTACGTGGATGATTTTTTAATTTTTTACCGCACTAACCCACCTGACGCGCAGCCTGCTGCTTCTAAAATAATTGACGTGTTCCGCGCAGAATTAAGTTCTTTTGAATTGAAGACTGAGCATCCTTCAGATAACAAACTACGCTTTTTAGACTTAGAACTGTCGTTCTCAAACAGCCACGTGTGTTGGGGTTACGCACCCAGGTCAAAAAAGGCCCTTCTTCCCTTTTCTTCGGCGCACTCAAAAATTGTTAAACGCGGCATTGCAAGAGCTTGCATGAAGGCGGCGCTCTACAGGTCCTGTGACCACCAAGTTGAAAAGTGTTTCTTTTCGCAAGTTGACCGCCTGAAGCTTGCAGGTTTTCCTGCAACGCTTTTGACTAGTATTGCTGAAAGCCTAGTAGCAGTCTGTAAGGACAAGCGCCTGGCCACTGTGCAGTCCGAAAAAAGCTGGCTGAAAAGCGTAGCAGTTATCCCCTATGTGCACAAGGTAGCGCACAATCTAAAAAAAGTTGTCGCCAGGGCAGGCATTAAGCTGCTATTTTCTGCCCAAAATAAGCTAGGCAGCTTGTGCCAGCATGTTAATCGTGAGGCACCGTACAAAAAAGGATGTACTAAGAAGCACAGGCACAAGTTTGTGAAATGTCGTCATGGCGTTGTTTACAAGATTCCTCTTTCCTGTGGTCGGTGTTATATAGGGCAAACGGGCCGTTGTGCTAATGACCGCTTGCGCGAGCATTCAAACAAAGTTCATAATCGCGCTACAGATAGTCAGCTTTCCCTTCACTGTAACAACTGCGGTTGCCACCCATCTTTTAAAGATACCATTTTCTTATCATACTACCACGATGAACGTGCACGTCTCATTTCGGAAGCTTTTCACATTCATAACAGTGGTGAGGCATGTGTTAGCCTCCCTTCCATTTCCCTTCTTCCTAAGGAGGTCAAATTTCTGTCAAACTAATTTTTTGAATGCCTCTGCGCAGGCTCACATGCCGCTGCGTAGGCTGTTTTTTGCGATAGTGCGGTGGTATATATGTATGCTGACTGAAGAAATAAACATATTTGGTTGCTAGTCAGCGCCCTGTCCTGTTGTCCTTTCTTGTCCCGTCTTTTTAGCGCTGTTTTTTTAACTTCTGTGAATATATATAGTCTAGTAGATCCTCCGTGAGCGGTCACAACGTGGTTTATTTCGACGTTTCGGCCTAGAGTCTGGCCTTCATCAGGAATAAAGATACAGTTTGTCTGTGCTCAGCTTTATACAATCTCAAATCAGAGGGCAAGGAAGAGGGAAAAAAGGAAAGAAAAAAAAGAAAAGAAAAGGAAAGAAAAAAAAGAAAAATATTACACGGTGGACGCCCCTCGGGTGCCCCCCTTCCACTTTTCCCTCCACTTCCCCCCATCTCTCTCCCCCCTCTCTCCTTCACCTTTCTTATGTCAGGGGTCTGTGTATGTTTCCGTTCACTAGCGCATTCCTCCCGATCAGACGGCCCCTCCTGGCACTGGCGGTTCGGTGTGGGGCAAAAAAGAGCTTTTCAGGAAGTCCTAAGCCTTTAACTACTCGGGGTCCCGTAAACAATTCGTCGTAGAAGGACGGGGGCCGCGTATTGTGGCAGAGGCTGGTCAGCGGGCATTTTAGGAAGTTCTAAGCCTTTAACTACTCCGCGCCCTGTCAACATTTCGTCGTAAAAATGGGGGTGCCCCGTATTGCGGTAGGCTGTGCAAGCGCGTGCAATGCGAATTCCTGGCCCGCTTCTAAATTACGCGTGTCGTGGGGGCCTCCCGGCTGTGCACATGGTTGCTGTTGGGCATGTCGTGCATGGCACAATTGATTGGGTAGTAAAATAAAACAGAAAACAGACGACAGCTGCACTTAGGAAGAGTAGTTACACTTGGAATTGTTTTAGGTTGTCCAGTGCCCTTCGCAGCTGCAGTGCCGTGAACTCAGTTACTATTTTCATTGTTGCCGTTATTGTTTTCTAATGCTTTAATTGCTGCAAGTGTACCGGGATTCTCATTTATTCCTCTATCGAGGGTGTTAAATCGGTGGATAAGGTATGACTCTCGTTGTTCACGTTCTCGATTTGATTTAAATCCCGTCTCTAAGAGCGTTACTGATAGTTTGTCGAATGCATGGTCGGGAAGATTGAGATGTTTTGATAGAGGTAGACTTGGGGCTGATTTCGCATGGGCTCTGTGATTATTGAAGCGAATCCTAAATGGTGTTTCTGTTTGTCCAATGTACTGCATACCACACACGTTGCATTCGAGTAGGTACACCACATTAGAGGAATCGCATGTTAGGTTTCCTCGTATGTTAATCGAAAACTTAGATTGCGTGCTGGTTGCTTTGTCTGTTTCTCGCATCGCCTTACATACAAGACATCGTGGCTTTAAGCAAGGGCGGCATGAATTATTGGGGGGTGATGTGTTAATTTGGGAGTGGACAAGGGTGTCTTTGAGGTTACGTGGTCGTCGGTAAACGACGCCTGGAGCGGATGGGAATGCGCGTTTCAGACGTTCGCTTTGTTCCAGAATGTTGTAATGTCGTTTAAGGATTTTGTTTACATTGGGGAAGTTTGTGCTGTAAGTCAAGCAGAGGTTTGTTCGTTGTGGGTCTTCTCGTGGTGGTCGCTTCATAAGTAAGTCTTCACGCTTTAGTTTTCTCGCTTTTTGAACAGCGTCATTAATTACATGTGGGGGGTATTTTTGTTGCTCGAGCATAAGTTTTAGCCTCTGTGAGCTCGTGTCAAAGTCAGCGTCTCTAGAGCAGATTCGCTTAAACCGGTGAGCCTGGCTGTATGGAATACTGTTTTTACAGTGGCGTGGGTGATCGCTTTGGTAATGAAGGTATCACCCAAAGCATCACCCACGCCACTGTAAAAACAGTATTCCATACAGCCAGGCTCACTGGTTTAAGCGAATCTGCTCTAGAGACGCTGACTTTGACACGAGCTCACAGAGGCTAAAACTTATGCTCGAGCAACAAAAATACCCCCCACATGTAATTAATGACGCTGTTCAAAAAGCGAGAAAACTAAAGCGTGAAGACTTACTTATGAAGCGACCACCACGAGAAGACCCACAACGAACAAACCTCTGCTTGACTTACAGCACAAACTTCCCCAATGTAAACAAAATCCTTAAACGACATTACAACATTCTGGAACAAAGCGAACGTCTGAAACGCGCATTCCCATCCGCTCCAGGCGTCGTTTACCGACGACCACGTAACGTCAAAGACACCCTTGTCCACTCCCAAATTAACACATCACCCCCCAATAATTCATGCCGCCCTTGCTTAAAGCCACGATGTCTTGTATGTAAGGCGATGCGAGAAACAGACAAAGCAACCAGCACGCAATCCAAGTTTTCGATTAACATACGAGGAAACCTAACATGCGATTCCTCTAATATGATGTACCTACTCGAATGCAACGTGTGTGGTATGCAGTACATTGGACAAACAGAAACACCATTTAGGATTCGCTTCAATAATCACAGAGCCCATGCGAAATCAGCCCCAAGTCTACCTCTATCAAAACATCTCAATCTTCCCGACCATGCATTCGACAAACTATCAGTAACGCTCTTAGAGACGGGATTTAAATCAAATCGAGAACGTGAACAACGAGAGTCATACCTTATCCACCGATTTAACACCCTCGATAGAGGAATAAATGAGAATCCCGGTACACTTGCAGCAATTAAAGCATTAGAAAACAATAACGGCAACAATGAAAATAGTAACTGAGTTCACGGCACTGCAGCTGCGAAGGGCACTGGACAACCTAAAACAATTCCAAGTGTAACTACTCTTCCTAAGTGCAGCTGTCGTCTGTTTTCTGTTTTATTTTACTACCCAATCAATTGTGCCATGCACGACATGCCCAACAGCAACCATGTGCACAGCCGGGAGGCCCCCACGACACGCGTAATTTAGAAGCGGGCCAGGAATTCGCATTGCACGCGCTTGCACAGCCTACCGCAATACGGGGCACCCCCATTTTTACGACGAAATGTTGACAGGGCGCGGAGTAGTTAAAGGCTTAGAACTTCCTAAAATGCCCGCTGACCAGCCTCTGCCACAATACGCGGCCCCCGTCCTTCTACGACGAATTGTTTACGGGACCCCGAGTAGTTAAAGGCTTAGGACTTCCTGAAAAGCTCTTTTTTGCCCCACACCGAACCGCCAGTGCCAGGAGGGGCCGTCTGATCGGGAGGAATGCGCTAGTGAACGGAAACATACACAGACCCCTGACATAAGAAAGGTGAAGGAGAGAGGGGGGAGAGAGATGGGGGGAAGTGGAGGGAAAAGTGGAAGGGGGGCACCCGAGGGGCGTCCACCGTGTAATATTTTTCTTTTCTTTCTTTCCTTTTTTTTCTTTTTTTTCTTTCCTTTTTTCCCTCTTCCTTGCCCTCTGATTTGAGATTGTATAAAGCTGAGCACAGACAAACTGTATCTTTATTTCTGATGAAGGCCAGACTCTAGGCCGAAACGTCGAAATAAACCACGTTGTGACCGCTCACGGAGGATCTACTAGACTATATGCAACGCTACGGCCACTCAACCACCATGCCTGCCTATATATATATATATATATATATATATATATATAGGCAGGCTTTGTGCTGAAACGTTCGTTGTGTGTGAATTACTCCTTTTTCTATATATATATATATATATATATATATATATGACGCTATGATGATTGGGCGACGTGGCCTGGCTCATACCCCATTTTTATTCTGTTCTGCACTTCTTCCTTCTCGACCTCTACTAATCATCGCTTCATACGTCACACGATTCCCCCTCCCCCCGAAAGAAGGCTTGGATTACGAACAAGGAAAAGTACACAAGGAGAGGTTGAGAAGTCACAAATGTCAAAATGCACAATTGGTTTCATGGCCCCGTGGTGTTTCGTAAACTCGCAAAACTTCAGGAAAGAGTGCAGCAGTCCGGTTAACGCAGGAGTTCTGGTGGGCGAAGCTGATAGTTGCCTCCTGGATAACACAAGAATGCTTTGGACGTGGAGATAGCTGAAATCGCAGCCGGCATTCTTGTGAAGAACAAACGAGGTTCGAACGCCTTGCAGAATGGACAGTTCGGATATCGTAGGCATGGAATTCGTCGTCGTGGTACAGGTCGTGCAGGCAGCTTGCGTGCGCGTTGATCGAGGTTGATTGGGCGCTGCCTGTGTTTCTGCCGAGTACAAGGGGTGCTTTTGTGGCTTTTGGAGATTTTTCTATGGCGATGTCGCAGATGGTTTGATGGAAGGCACATTCTTGATCTTTGGTGGAGAATGTATCCACAACTATGGGCCTTTTTGCAATGTTCTTTGAGCGTTAAAAGTGGTTTTGATGAGGTTTCCTTTCGTCGTTGACAATGTTGAAGTATACGTTGACGTTGTAGTTTCTTGGTTTTGTCGACTTGCTTGTGGTGTGACATTGATCGTGTTGTGTCAGGATTCTTAGCAAGTCCTTCGCAGGCTTCTACGACGTGAATCAATGCGGATGTTTCCGGCACAAAACAATGTGCGGGGTTTCCTGCACTTGAATCTTCTGTATTCATAAATCGTTCATTGTTGGTGGTTGCCTGAAGATTACTTGTGTTATCAGAAGTCGCACCTGTGCTTTTGTTTTCATTGTTGGCAGTGAGGTTGTATACTGGATTCACGTCACTTCGATCTTGCAATTGATTAGAACTAGACGCTTCTGCAGAAGACTTTTCTTCACAAGATGCTGATTGTGAATGCTTCTGTCTTTGTGGCACTGCTGAGCTGAATGCCAAGTCAGTTTGCAAAGTACGCATGTGGCATGAAGTATTAAATGCATCTCGGGCATTATTAGCGGATTCAATTCTTTTATGCAGCGGTGAGTTGAGCATTGGCGATATATCCGCGGATGAGGAACCAGGTGGAAGGTTCGGAACACGACCACGTGGTTTTTCCGTGAGCATGTGGCTAACTTCACCTGACGGGAATTGTAATTTCATGCTCTGTACTCGAGTGCGTGAAGGCTGCTTATGACTGCGATGACTGAGTTTGAATGCACTGAGAGTGCGTGTGCTAATCGAATCTTCATTATAGTCTTGAAACCAGATGATCATTCCTTCTTTTATCTTTTGCCAAGACTCGTCGTTGTCGAATATATGGGTGAGGTAAAACTTAAATGCCTCACCGGTGACATAGTCGCTGAAGTTCGTAACCATCTCCCGTTCCGACCAAGATGCAGCGGTAGCGTGGAGTTCGAACAGGTTGAACCAGTCCTGCACGGGTCCGTCGTCCGCTGATCCGGTGTACTTGGGGATGTCGAGGTCAGCCGATGGTTCTGTCATGGTGTTGGTCGTTGTCCTCCTAGGCGATGATTCGGTAGTCAATGTACGGTCAGGGCGTCTTCTGGGGAACTGCGTCGATGATGAGTGACTGATGAAGGGGCAGGCAGGTCTCCATCCTGCCGACTCGTGTGACGCTATGATGATTGGGCGACGTGGCCTGGCTCATACCCCATTTTTATTCTGTTCTGCACTTCTTCCTTCTCGACCTCTACTAATCATCGCTTCATACGTCACACGCTTCGTGACGTATGAAGCGATGATTAGCTTCGTGACGTATGAAGCGATGATTAGTAGAGGTCGAGAAGGAAGAAGTGCAGAACAGAATAAAAACGGGGTATGAGCCAGGCCACGTCGCCCAATCATCATAGCGTCATATATATATATATATATATATATATATATATATATATATATATATATATATATATATATATATATATATATATATATATATATATATATTTATAATAGGGGAAAGAAGTGTATACCTAAGGGCTCGTTTTCCCGTGTTTTAACACAATATTAATGAGATCTAACAGACAGTAATGCCAAGGAATGTACAGGGGAAGTTATTAGAATCAATGGAATGTAAATAGGAAGAAAGAAAAGTGTATGAAAAAATAACCAGCCGTGGGCAGGAATCGAGCCTACGACCTTCGAATAAGGCGTTCGATGTTCTAACCACTGAGCTACCACAGCGGCCTTCCCTCCATTCACTTTTTTGAGTTTATATGGGAATTTAGAAGTAGGAGTGACAGTCAGCTCCATCTATAAGCCAAACGACGAATGTGAAAACACGCTTATTTTTATTTAAGACATACTGCAGGCCCAGGTAAGGGCCCAAGCAGGAGGGGCATGGGAAGTACAAATTATAATAACCAGAGGGAAACAACATTGTAAGTATGGAACGGGAAAAGAAACAATACAAAAGTTGGCATATAAACTAAGCATATGCAAAGCATATACAAGGCAAGAACAAAAAGGCATACACAAGGCATATACAAAGCATAAAAAAACTTAACATCTTAACTGAGCAATAGCGTCAATATTGGACAGCTGTTCACAAGGCAAGTTGTTCCAGTCAGTTATTGTACGCGGAAAAAATGAATACTTGAATACGTTGGTTTTAGTATTATAAGGCGTTAGGGATTCGGTGTGGCGATGCCTTGTCCGGCGTGCTTCGAGCGGAGTTATGAAAGGCTGCGGGTTAAGGGATAAACGGTTATTTTTCAGCAAGAACATAAATTTTAGTCTGAGAATTTTACGCCGTAGTTGTAATGTTGGAATGCTATTAGTTAGCATAAGGGTTGATGGGGAATCAGTTGAACGGTATTTGGAGAAAATGAATCTTATTGCTTTGCGTTGTATCATTTCTAATGCGTCGGTGTTACGTTTGGTGTAAGGTTCCCACACAGTACATGCATATTCTAATTTTGGGCGGATTAGCGAGTAATAAGCTGTTAGAAGAGTGTTGTGGGGGGCCTGTTTTAATTTATGCCTTAAAAAGCAGAGCTTACGGAAAGACGACTTGCAGACGTTAGAGATATGCGTATTCCAGGATAAATTGTTAGTAATAGTAACACCTAAGTACTTATATTGATTAACTTCAATTAGGGCTTTGGAAGCGATAGTATATGGAAAGGATAACTTTTTAATCTTTTTGGTGATTTTCATATAGACGGAATTTTCTGCATTTAATTCCATATTCCATTTTCCACACCAGGATACTATATTTTGAAGGTTAGAATTTAGTGCAGCTTGGTCGTCGCTTCAAGTTATTTCATTGAACACCACACAATCATCGGCGAACAACCTGATTTGAACGGGCTCTGTAATTGTGTCAGAGATGTCATTAATGTAAATTAAATAACAAAGATCCTAAAATGCTGCCCTGTGGGACTCCCGAAGTTACCGGAAGTTCACCCGAAAACTTATCATCGATAACAACAAATTGCTTACGGTTAGTCAGATAGGCAGAAATCCACTTAATTAAATATGCTGGCAAGTTAATCATTTCGAGTTTTTTTATAAGGTTACAGTGCGAAACAAGGTCAAACGCTTTCCTAAAATCTAAAAAAACTACATCAATTTGCCCAGATTTGTCAAGGACAGACGCAAACTTATGAACGATAGAAGTCAGTTGGGTAACCGTAGAAAAGCCTTTACGAAAGCCATGCTGGTAGTTAGAGAGAATATTTCTATCAGAAAGGAATTTGTTAATCTCATTCGCTCTGATAAGTTCAAGCAGCTTGCACGAAGAGGATGTTAGTGAAATCGGACGATAGTTGGTTAAAAGTGTTGCATCTCCTTTCTTAGGCACAGGTACGACACGTGCCCTCAACCAATCGCTAGGAAGAACTGCAGAAGATAACGATGCATGAAAAATGACAACTAGAAAATGGGACAACGTTTCTGCATATCTGCGTAGAAAAGCATTTGGTAAGGCATCCGGACCAGGTGATGACTTAGTTTTCAGATTGAGCAACATAGAAACTACCCCTGGTTGCGATACTATATCGGGTGGTACAATGTGAGGCATATGTTTTATTAACGGCGGATCGTAAGAACGGGAAAAACACTGTGAAAAAATTTGTTAAAATGAACAGCAATGCTTTGCTTCTCGACGACTAGGGATCCCTCATGTACAATTTGGTCAACTGACCTTGTTTTTTTCTTTTTAGTACCTCCAAAACTTTTCCTGGGCATTTCTCATAAAACCTGGCAGCGTATGCTGGAAGTACCTTTCTTTTGCGTTTTTCACTATTTCATTTAATTTAGGTTGAATATTTAGAAAAGTATCACGAGAAGCGCCTTGTCGTCTTAAGCGTTTAATCTTTCTTTTTAGTTGTAGCGCTTCTCGCGTCATCCAGGGATTTTTCTTTGCTATTTTCTTCGTTTTTTCAGGAATAAAATTATTATTACAGTACATGAATATGTTTATAAACTTTTTCCAAAGACTGATAACATCGTCGCCATGAAAGCTGTTGAGACTAAAATCAAGGAAGTCCAACACACTCTCGTCTCTGGCGCGCGAGAAATCTTCAACAGTCACCCTTTTACATGGATTGGTGCTACAAGACTGTATTGGACAGGAAAAATACACCATGTGGTGATCAGATATACCTGGTTAAACCGATACAGAAAAATCACTGATTGTTTGACTGACAAAGACAAGGTCAAGCACCGTAGCTGACGTACCATGAACACGTGTCGGTTGATTGACAACTTGCCTCAAGTTGTGGTACAACATGATATTACTTATATAATTAGAATTTGTATTTAAGTCGGGACCAGGGTATTCATTCACCCAATCTATTTCAGGCAGGTTGAAATCTCCAACAAGAAAAATTTTGTCATGAGAAAATGAAGACATGTGTTCACAGACGTCATGTAAGAACTGAGGGGATGAATCAGGAGGGCGGTACAAGCCAAACACCAACAATGAAATATTCCAGCATGTAATCTTTAAATTAACGCATTCAATATTTTCAGGCTGACGTAAAAGCACGACTGGAATATCGTCTTTGATCAAAATAGTTACTCCTCCTCTTCTAGTATTCCTGTCACGACGAAAAGCCCGATAAGCAGGGGGTAAACAACCGTATCGTCAATATCATCATGTTTCCATGTCTCGGTTATCACCACTTTGTGAGGGGCGTATCCCAAAATAATTGCCTCGAGTTGGTCACTTTTATTTACAATACTGCGCGCGTTGATATTAAGTAGTCGTAGTTCCTTGCAGACCTCATGGGCAAGTCAGTTCTGTTTAGAAGATCCATGGGTCCGAATATTAATTCTTCCGTTTTGGGTGTCGTCCCAGATAAATGTTTCATCATTGACACGTAGCTTGTCATCCTTTAGACTGATGCGCATGTTTGGCGTCACGTAGCACGTGAACTTATTATGAGCGGGCAGCTGATTAATTGTCTCTCTTATACAACCTAAACACACCAAGTCTGCCAGTACGAGACCCTCGTTCAATAAATTAAGGGAAAGAAGTGTATACCTAAGGGCTCGTTTTCCGTGTTGTAACACAATATATTGAGATCTAACAGACAGTCATGCCGAGGAATGTACAGGAGAAGTTATTAGAACCAATGGAATGTAAATAAGAAGAAAGAAAAGTGGATGAAAAAATAGCCAGCCATGGGCAGAATTCGAACCTACGACCTTCGAGTAACGCGTTTGATGATCTAACCACTGAGCTACCACAGCGGCCTTCGCTCCATCCACTTTTTTGAGTTTATATGTGAATTAAGAAGTAGGAGTGACAGTCAGCGCCATCTATAAGCCAAACGACGAATGTGAAAACACACTTATGCGCATGTTTGGCGTCACGTAGCACGTGAACTTATTATGAGCGGGCAGCTGATCAATTGTCCCTCTTATACAACCTAAACACACCAAGTCTGCCAGTACGAGACCCTCGTTCAATGAAATAAGGAAAAAAAGTGTATACGTAAGGGCTCGTTTTTCCGTGTTTGAACACAATATTAATGAGATCTAACAGACAGTAATGCCAAGGAATGTACAGGGGAAGTTATTAGAACCAATGGAATGTAAATAAGAAGAAACAAAAGTGGATGAAAAAATAACCGGCCGTGGCAGGAATCTAACCTACGACCTTCGAATAACGCGTTCAATGCTCTAACTACTGAGCTACCACAGCGGCCTTCCCTCCATTCACTTTTTTGAGTTATATGTGAATTTGGAAGTAGGAGTGACAGTCAGCGCCGTCTATAAGCCAAACGACGAATGTGAAAACACTCTTATGCGCATGTTTGGCGTCACGTAGCACGTGACTTATTATGAGCGGGCAGCTGAATAATTGTCCCTATTATACAACCCAAACACACCAAGTCTGCCAGTACGAGACCCTCGTTCAATGAAATAAGGGAAAGAAGTTTATACCTAAGGGCTCGTTTTTTCCGTGTTTTAACACAATATAATTAAGATCTAACAGACAGTAATGCCAAGGAATCTCCAGGGGAAGTTATTAGAACCAATGGAATGTAAATAGGAAGAAAGAAAAGTGGATGAAGAAATCACCAGCCATGGGCAGGAATCGAGCCTACGACCTTCGAATAACGCGTTCGATGCTCTAACCACTGAGCTACCACAGCGGTCTTCCCTCCATCCACTTTTTTGAGTTTATATGTGAATTTAGAAGTAGGAGTGAGCAGTCAGCGCCATCTATAAGCCAAACGACGAATGTGAAAACACTCTTATGCGCATCGTTGGCTTCACTAGCACGTGAACTTATTATGAGCGGGCAGCTGAAAATTTGTCCCTCTTATACATTCTAAACACACCAAGTCTGCAAGTACGAGACCCTCATTCAATGAAAAGAGGATAGAAGTGTATACCTAAGGGCTCGTTTTCCCTGTTTTAACACAATATTAATGAGATCTAACAGACAGTATTGCCAAGGAATGTACAGGGGAAAGTCTTAGAACCAATGGAATGTAAATAAGAGGAAAGCAAAGTGGATGAAAAAATAACCAGCCATGGGCAGGAATCGAACCTACGACCTTCGAATAACGTGTTCGATGCTCTAACCACTGAGCTACCACAGCGGCCTTCCCTCTATCCACTTTTTTGAGTTTATATGTGAATTTAGAAGTAGGAGTGACAGTCAGCTCCATCTGTAAGCCAAACGACGAATGTGAAAACACTCTTATGCGCATGTTTGGCGTCAAGTAGCACGTGAACTTATTATGAGCGGGCAACTGATTATTTGTCCCTCTTATACAACCTAAACACACCAAGTCTGCCAGTACGAGACCCTCGTTCAATGAAATAAGGGAAACAAGTGTATACCTAAGGGCTCGTTTTCCCGTGTTTTAACACAATATAATTGAGATCTAACAGACAGTAATGCCAAGGAATGTACAGGGGAAGTTATTAGAACCAATGGAATGTAAATAGGAAGAAAGAAAAGTGGATGAGAAAGCACCAGCCATGGGCAGGAATCGAACCTACGACCTTCGAATAACGCGTTCGATGCTCTAACCACTGAGCTACCACAGCAGCCTCCCTCCATCCACTTTTTTGAGTTATATGAGAATTTAGAAGAAGGAGTGAGAGTCAGCGCCATGATAAGCCAAACGACGAATGTGAAAACCTCTTATGCGCATCTTGGGTTCAATAGCACGTGAACTTATTATGAGCGGGCAGCTGAATATTTGTCCCTGTTATACATTCTAAACACACCAAGTCTGCAAGTACGAGACCCTCAATCAATGAAATAAGGGAAAGAAGTGTATACCTAAGGGCTCGTTTTTCCGTGTTTTAACACAATACTAATGAGATCTAAGAGACAGTAATGCCAAGGAATGTACAGGGGTAACGTATTAGAACCAATGGAATGTAAATAAGAAGAAAGAAAAGTGGATAAAAAAATAACCAGCCATGGGCAGGAATCGAACGTACGACCTTCGAATAACGCGTTTCGATGCTCTAACCACTGAGCTACCACAGCGGCCTTCCCTCCATCCACTTTATTGAGTTTATATGTGAATTTAGAAGTAGAAGTGACAGTCAGCCCAAGCCACATCTAATAATGCCATACGACGAATGTG